>JAOEHX010043918.1:27762-57840 GCA_025448015.1 Bolborhynchus lineola
TTGAGCTCTGCAACTAGGCAGGACTGAAAGGCAAAAGGATAGAAATGGCCAAGCTACAGAAGAAAAGAAAATTCTTTAAAAAATATACTGAGAGAAATAGTAGCAGTTTACGGTGACCCTGAGTGTAACACTTATGAATTTGTAACTTACATGTAAATCTTCTGAAGTGTTTTATAATAGCTTATGACTAGACACAGCTGCTAGTGCTGGAGTCCTCTTAGGTCTAGGGTTAACCTGGCTCCATTCTAACACAATAGGTTGTTTTTCAGTAAAATTGTACAAACTGAGCTTTCCTTACAGATTTTGGTGGCTTTTTGTGTTATTGGGATCCCTGGCTCTGAATAGGATTTAAAATACAGGTCCTAAGCAGCTGTACTGCAAGGCTGGGGGAGAGTTCGTGCTGCCCTTCTCTGGGATGACAAGCATATCACCCTCTCTGATTTTGATAATTTGGAGCTGACTGGGAAGACCCAGCAGGTCGGGTCTTTGGTATGCACTCCATAGAAAGAGATACCTGTTAGCTAGACCTGGTTGCTCATTCAGGTTTCTAAGAACTCTTCAGTATGTATGATTAAAAAGTAGCAGGGTGGGTATGGGATGAGGAAAATAAAATCAGTATGACATTCACAAATACAATTTATAGAACTGAGTCAATATAGAATCATAGAATAGTTAGGGTTGGAAAGGACCTTAAGGTCATCTAGTTCCAACTTCACTCTTACCTGCACAAGGCTTTGTTGTTTGTGCATTAAGGTATGATTTCTATATTGTTTTCCATTACTGGAGTACCTTCCTTTTGTGACCCCTAGCATTTCCTTAAAGTTCTGCCTGTAATGACTCCAGCAACCTGGTTTCATTCTGATTTGTGGCTAGCTCTGGTTCAGTTTGTTGCTTTTGATCTGACTAACTGCTAGTGGCAATTGCCAGGGAGCAGCTGACAGCTTAGAAGAAATGAATCATCTTTTCTTACTATTCAGGTAGTTTCTTGAATAGTGTTTTCTTACTATTCAGGTATCCAAGTCCACTTCCATGAGTTGAAAAAAGAGGGAAATAAGGCAAATTGCAGTCTTGTAATTCTATTTGCTTTAGCTGAGCAAATTTTTAAGGAGTAGCAGGTGCTGAAATAGCCAGTCATTAAGAAACAAAGTACCAAAAAGGCTTTTTTTTTTTTTTTAAAGTTATCCCACTGCTACATAACTTACAAGTTAATAAATGTTTCTGAGTTCAAAAAAGAGGAAAGTCATTATGGGTTCTGATAAATTTTGTCTTGCATCAGTAAGTTTGGAGGCTGGACGTGGCAGATGGAGTGGACACTTTCAATTGTATAGTAATTTCCAAAACCAGTTATGGGGATGCAGATGATATAGATCCATGGCTAAGAACAGGCAGGGGGTTACTTCGAGCAGAGATCTACAGGGCTGTAGTGTAGACAGTATCTTTTTAGAGTTCCTTGTTTGCATTTTCAGTGCATCTACCTTCTTGGTTATTATAGGTGGGCTCCAAAAGGTAAAGCATGCATGGCTGTGTGCACAGTTCTGTGACAAGTGTGAAAACAAAGCTTGTTAGTTAAATATTTAAAACTCTTGATTACTTCTGAAGTTAAGAGTCTTGTTTAATTCATGTAAACTAAGCACCATGCTAGAAACAAAACCTGGTGAAATTCAGTACCCATTAAAGCCAGAGAAATTTTCCCAGGCTTTTGCTGAAGGCCTTCTCCACATGCAAATAGTCTACCTTACTTGATTTATGGTATATTTCTGATTTGCTCTTGGTTTTGAGTGTGGTACTTGGCAGGCCAAAAGGATTATATTCTAGCAGAGGAGCAAAGCCTATTTCAGCATCAGGAGAGAACATGACTGAGACCAGTATTTTAGATGCAGTAGGAAATGAGTAACTGTGCATTGCACCATTTTGCGAAGAGGTGCATCTGGAGATGCTGCAAGCAACCCCTTCCATTACTTAAAAAAGATGACCTTGGAAAAATCTGATCTTTTGCAGTTTGAGCATTCAATAATGAAAGTTCTCTTGGCAATGGAGTTATTTTCCAAATGATTTTTTTTTTCCCCCTAGCAGGAAATAGAGTTGATACAAAAGTCAGCATGATGTCAAAAAAATGTGGAATGACTGCTAGTTAAGCCAGAGTTCAGAGATTTACTTAGGAAGACAGGCAAATAGTAGAGACCTGCTTGAGCTGGAGATAGGAGGAGATGAGTCTAGGAGTCTTGATTTTTGGGACATAAACAGGTTTGAATGCTTTTTTCTTTACCACATGTGGAAATATATGGGGAAAATGCAGTTCATTATGAATATTGATGTTGGCGTGTAATGCTGGAGGTGCTGGCAAATTTTTGTAATTGTACTGTACATCTCCAGCTTTCTCCTTGTATTGTTTTCAGAGCTGTGTATTTTCCTGCTAAATATGACATGATCAGCTACTTGCTGTAATAAAGTGAAGCAGATTTGCTAAGGCAAATGCATTAGATAGGAATTAAAATGTGTTTGCTTATTAGTAAATAACTGTCCCATACAAAACCATAGACTTTAATAACTAGAGATGGATTTATTTAAAGCTGGAATCCCTGTTGTTCAACTTGCTGATCTGGGGATATAAAGATAAAAAAAAAAAAAAAAAGGTATGTTTTTGAGTGTACAGTGGATAATTTGTTGACTTTTCATTATAATGGAAGAAAATTATCTAACTCTAGTTGAACTCACTCTTTGCAGATCCTTGGAAATCTGTTTAAGTTTGAAAAAGAACTTTCTCAACTTTGTATTTCAGCATGCTCTTAGTATTATAGCTAACGTTTGCTTTGAGGCTTGTTTTAGCTGCTATAATTTGAAATCACTGGACTGCATTTGTACAAGTGCCTTTAGGAGCTGCTGTCTCTCCAAATCTGTGTGTGTTGTCCATTTGTGTAGCAGAGAGACATTGATATGTTCAGGAGTTTAATGCTGATCTCCTTCCATATAGCATTGTGAAGCAGATGGATTTCAGACCAATTTATTTGGCATGCTTTCCTACAGAATTCCTTAAAGAACTGTACTTCCTGACCAGAAGCAATCCTTGTACTTTAAGCCAGAAGGAGTTGTCAAGATGCTTCAGGTTTCTCACTGGCCTCCCCTTGCAGAGGACTCTCCCCATGTGGAGTATCACTGCTTCAGCTGGGGAGTGGGTGATGAAGCAATGTGAGGCAAGTGCCAGGTCACCCCTGCCTGTTCTCTTGGGTAGCGGCTGGGCTGGGCTGAACCAGGACAGAGGCTGTGGTCTATCTTCTGTGGTTGTCTGCTCTGGGTGAGGATCAGGCCATGGCCATGCTTATAGTACTGCGTGTGCCAGAACCTCTTCTGCAGCAGGATGAAGTTCCTTGAGCTGTGTGTCAGACAGCTGAATTTGTCCTATCACTTTTTTCCTTGGGAGCAGAGACCAGTCACCTCCTGGCTCCATCCTCCTTTCAGGTAGTTGTAGAGAGTGAGAAGGTCCCCCTGAGCCTTCTCTTCTCCAGACTCAACCCCTTCCAATTCCCTTAGCCATTTCTTACCAGACTTGTGCTCCAGGCCCTTCACCAGCTCCATTGCCCTTCTCTGGACACACTCCAGTACCTCAGTGTCTCTTGTGATGAGGGGCCGAGAATCGCCAGTCTCTCTGACCAGGAGGATCAAAAAGGGTTTAAAAGAGTATCACAATATCAAAAGAGCTTACTGGCTTCTCTCCTTTACAGCTTCAGCCTACTGTAGTCTCCAGAGAAGTCCTTTCTATCTGCAGAATATTTTAGGCCCGGTTTTCAATTTTTTTTACACCTTCCTTTTGGCATTCCTGAAGCCATAAAGTGTATTTCCCCTCAATCTCCTTTTGCACGCAGAAATCAAGGGGCCAACCCTGCCAGTAGAGGTCAGATAATGCCTGAACTAATCCTGCCTACCCGAAGGAGCTGTGGTATAACAAAACTGACATGCCTAAGCCTGTAACCAGTTTTCCACTGAAACAGACTCATGTAAATGGACACTCATACAGACTAAGTAGAAAATACTGAAATTCC
Source organism: Bolborhynchus lineola (assembly GCA_025448015.1). Taxonomy (NCBI): domain Eukaryota; kingdom Metazoa; phylum Chordata; class Aves; order Psittaciformes; family Psittacidae; genus Bolborhynchus; species Bolborhynchus lineola. The sequence goes on from JAOEHX010043918.1 coordinate 31,800, forward strand.
TTCCTGCCTGTACTACAGGTGGCTAAACCCCACAGAGCTCCCAGGTCTGAACCTGCTCTAAGTTTTCTTTAAGAGCCAGTAAAAAGAAAGATTATATCTAGGCTAATTCCCCATGTTGCATGGCTGTGGAAGACAAGAGATATATGTCATGTCACTGACCTAAAGGGCCTTTTGCTGAATGTTAGTTTTTTTCATGTCTCCCCCGTAAAGAAACAAATTTCTCTCCATCCCTCTAATTTTTAAGAAGAGAGAATTTAAATTCTACGAACATGTCCCTCTTTCAAAATCAGTCTTGAAACTCAGACTACTTCCCTGTTTGATGTTGAGAAGTATTCCTAGGACATGCAGCAACCGCATTCTGTGGCTGCCGTGTCATCAGCTTGTGTTTCCTCACGGACTAGGAGCTTTGCTGTGTACAGATCCATCTCCATAACCTGCACTAGAGTCTCAGGTAGAATACAGATCTCCTGTGAGTTACACAGTCCTGTGCAGAAGAACAATAAATCTTTAAACATCATTAAGTTGAATGGATGTGTACACACATGCAAGTTTATACAGTATAACTGGCTATCAGTCACCATCTCTCTTTGCTGGGCTACTTTTTAATATTTTTCTTTTTGTTTTCTTTTTTTTTTTTCCCTCCTCAGTCTTCCCTTAGGAATTGCTTTTGAAGGTATTTTGATTAGTTATGTAATTAGCCACTTGTACAGTTAAAAAGCAAATGTTCAGGTCACATACTGTATGTTTACTCTTTGGCTTTAGGAGGGCTTCATTTAGAAGAAATTGCTATTGTTTCTTTGCCTTCCCATGGGAAAGGTTCAGTTTTGGAAGCCATTCAACAAATGTAAGGTATGCAAAGAATACTGTAAAGACAGTTTGTGAGTTTGCCAATTTTTTTTATAGTCAGTAGTTACCAATTGCTTTCTTCTGTCTAAAGGCAGGTTTTCCTAATGCATGGTGCCATGGGCTGAGAGTTCATTTCTTGGTGACTGATAAAACTGATAAACTGCCAGTCTCCTCTCCTTCCAGCTCTCCCTGCCTGACTGCAGCAGCTTTTGAGAAGGATAAAGTGCCTTACCTTAGCTGATTCTGAGTGATTACCACAAGAAAAAGGCAACATCCAGAAATACAGTGGTATAATTGTCTGAGCTGTTTAATTTTTACTCTCAAGTCTGTCATCTCTCTCTTAATTGCAATGAAATTATGTATATTTCAAACATAGAGAACTTTTGAAGTTAGCTAATTTGCTAGAGAGGTGAAGTTGCTCACAAAGGGCCTAAAATTGTTTCTTGTCAGGAAAATGCTCTTTAGATGGCTTGCTCCCAGTGATCAGTACATTCAGTACTTCGGGAATCATTTTCCTGAATCTCTGTGATGCTATAACATCATAATGATCCCATCCCTTTTTGATTATAGATTAATACACCAGCTACACCGAGTCCAAGATATGTTGAATTATTCATCACCATCTTAAAATAGACTTGAGATATGGTCTGAAATTGATGGCTTCAGATAGAGGATTTGGAAGGCCTGAAAGTCTGGGGATGGATCGTTTTCACAGACCCAGTTCTTTACAGCTCTGCCCTCATAGAATGAGCAAGATAACTTGTGATATAAAGTCAGAAACAGTAGTTTTTGGCAACCTGAGGATTATGCTGTCTATGGGCAACCTATGGCCAGCTGCTTAAAGCAGCCCTCTTGTTATTTTTGGGGCAGCTGAAATGGGGATGCCATATTTGGCAAATAATTACTTGTGTTCAGTCTATCAAGTGATGTTTGTAGTGGTATGGGTGGAATATTCTCTACAAGGACTATAAAATGCATAGTATGGTTTACAGCTTAGGATAGCAATGGTTGCACATGTAGTAGGTGTGACTTACAGCAACATGCTCAGGGCAGCTATAGACATCAGGTGTGCACTGATAATTTTACTGGAGCATGTGAGTAGTGGGTATGTGAACAGCTCTGAGAAAAGAGCTGTTGTATTAAACCCACTTGTCAGTGTAAGGCCTGTCTGGTAATTGACTTGCACAGTCCTAAGATCTTTTAATAGTGACTGAAGCATTAATCTAGTTTTTGAAATATATGATTTCAGTTCAAGTGGATATGTAAACTCTCTTGGTTGCTCTGGCTCTAGGGTGAATTTCTCAGTTATTTAATCTCATGTTGTCACAGTCATAAGGTGCTTTCTAATGAAAATTCTGAACATACCTCCTAAAGATGATTTTTGAACACTTAAACAATGGAGATATTCACTTCTTCTCTGAACATGGTAGATACTTTTTTAGACATTTGTTATGTTAGGTTAGTGGGGAGAAGAGCTTGATTTTAACTGACAAAAAGCAGAATTCCTTCAAAATACATTGAGTTATAATACAGTTATATGAAATGAATGATTTGGTGCTGTCACCTTTTAGGTAAATCTCAATTTTGTTAAATCCAAATGTTGTCTTCTATATGGCAGAAACTTCCACTTGCTGTCATGGTAGAGTGAAAACATCACAGAATTATACTGCTATAGTATAAACCATAGCATGAAAATGAATGTGGTGATTGTATCTCCTGTTGTAGAACATTCTGTCAAAGGCTACCTTATTCCTTGCCTGTGGATGTAATTGCAATGTGAATAAAAGAACCCCTTAAATGTAATATGTAACGTTTCCTGACTGCACCATGATGCTTTGGCTGTTAGAAGCTGTCATGAGGAAACAGTTGGGCACCAGCGTTACATAAAATCTTTTCTATTTAAAGTCTTGAAGCTCTGCATAACTGTCATACATGTGATGACCTTTCTATTGCTGGATCACAGCAAGTGAACTTTAACAGACTGTGTGGGACACCTCAGCTTGCTTGTTCATTCACCTTTCTGTGCACTAAAAAATACCACTCTGAGTACAATGGCACAAATTATCTGGAAGAAAATTTGTTCCTGGGTGACCACAGTTCATGTCTTCTGTATCTGAGTGACTGTATGTGACTGGAATACAGCATCTAGCCTGAGTTGTGAGTTGTGTTCTTTTGGGCTTACTGTCACTATGAACACATGCTTTTTATGGCCTGTCATGCAATAGATCATTTTATTCTGTGCTTAAAATTAACAGCACTTTGAAGTTTGCAGGGAAAATTTTCGGCAGTATTGAAAGCAGTGTTTTTGACTTATGTTACTCTGACCTGATTTAGCACAGAAGGAAATCTAATAGCTGCTGATTTTCTCCTGGGGATGCATGACCTCTGTGTCTGTTTTATCTTGAAGCTTTGACTATGTTGAGTGAAAGACTTAATAGCACTTTGGCTAACAGGCTTGGACAGAGCAAGAGTGGGTTAGCTGGGGACAGCTGATCACCTGAGTTGGGTAAAGACTTCCCCATATGACTCAAGAAGAACGTTCCTGGCTAGGATGAATGTTACCAGGTGGCTGGGTGACTTCCTTATCCAACACCTCTGCTAATTATGGGATTCTGAGTTGCTCCTGGTCTGAACACTATAGTTGCACTGAAGCACTTTATCCTTGTCTTTACCCCTAGGACAGAATGAAGTGCAAGCCTAGGAGGAAAATCAAGGAAAAGTATAATGAAGGTGTGGGTGTTCATATATATAAAGCAGGGACTCCATATCAAATAACCCTGAGGGAAAGCTAACCATTCCCAGGCAGAGGTGTGGTGGGAACTCAGATAAAGGTTAGTACATAGCCTGCAGAAAGAAAAGATTCAGACTAAAATCTGTTCTGTTTAAATTCATTGCAGTCTTGCATCCTGCAGTGCTGTGGCAGGCTCCTGGCTCCGTATGCCAGGGCAGAGACCTACTTCCAGGTAGACCCCAGTGGAACTGTCAGGGAAGGAGTGCTCCATGCAACAGAGCATAGCATCATGTCAGCATGAATATGTCATCTTTTCAAGAATACCAAGTTGTGCTTGTTTCCTTACACTGGTCTTTCCTCAGCTTGAGTGTGTTTTTCATTGAGGCCAGAGGAATCGCATCTCCTTCTGTTTAAAGCCCATGCTCTGGGATTTGCTTGCAATATATCAATCTTCCCTATCAGAACCTGTGCCCAAAAAGAGGGGAATAGAAAAGGAAGCCTTGCAATGAATTTCTGTGAATGTCCATTTTATGCCTTGATTAAGACTATTCAGTTTTTCTGAGGATATCCATACCCTGAGGAAAAGAGAACAGGCTGCCTCCTCTCACCCATTCCTATAGTTTCATAGAATGCTTTGCTTTAATCATGTCTTAAATAAATAAACAATATATCTATGAAACACTCCAGATACTGAGAACCACGTTGTAATGCAGTAATTTAGGAGGTGGAGCAATAGCAGTTGTTTCTCCTGCTTCCTATTAAACTAATTGTTACCAGTCCTCACAGGATCTGATTATCTTTAGGTGGGGCAGGGATAGAAGTATCTGAAAGAGCTTCTTTGGGTATTACATTCCCATTTTTTCAAGTGTTGACACTGCTCACTCAGATCTCACCAGAGTTCTTTAAGTCAATATCTTATCATCAGGCCTCAAGTTACTGACCAGTATGAAATACAGAAGGTTTTTATGAATGGAGGGAGCCACATAATGATTTAGTTGTTCAAGTTGAGAAATTACGTGAAACTGCTGAACTGGAATTGCAATAATCCAGAGCATGCAGAGTTTCCTGGTCTCATTAACACTGAGGTTCATTGTATTAGGATGCACAAAGCTTGGATCAACAGTTTTTATCTCTAACTGAGGAGAAGAGATTCAGTGATCTGTTTGTCTAACAAAACAATCATTTAAAAATTAAATACAAGTGGTTAGTGTTTAGGAAATGTTTTTGGCAAATGAGAGGTCATGGTTCAATTCATGGGAATCCAGCAGAGAGAGGGGGAAATGAGTTTGATGTTCAGCGGTTCAGTCGACCACCAACTAAGGGGGTATTTGGGGTTGAGGCACACTTGCTCCTTCCTTTTAAGTCTGTTTCATTGTCAATAATAAATTATCAAGGCAACTGTGGATTTTTAATAAAGAATATATGCCTTTTTACGGTGATGCTGTTTAAGAAGTTGCAAATTCTAACTTTATCCCATAACCTACGCTGTAAAAAATAGATCAGTATCAACATGGAAAAGTGAGATTTCTTTCTTTCTCACTGCCCATCATCTTCATCCTTCCAGAACGCTATAGAACAGCAGTTCCTAATCTGTTGCCTCCAGCAGAGTCGTTGTTCTGAAGTTTAAAAAATACAGCCAGTGAAAATTCTTTTGGGGTTAGGGTTTCAGTTGATGCAGGACAGATGTAGAACACCTACTACAGTTGCTGCTGGTAAAATTGCAATGGCAAAAATCCTGTAGGAAGTGAAGGTATTTCACTGGGATGCAGGTCCCCTAAGTTTAGGATTTGATGGGTTTGAAGAGAGACATGAATGTGCATTTCCTCAGACCTGTGTCAGCGTTTTCATCACAGAATTGATGAATACAGTGAGCAGTTCTTGTTTTTAATAGCGTTGCGAGTTAAACCCTCAATTTTCTTTGCCTTGTTACAATGGATTGAAAAGAACATCTTTTGTGGAATGTGGCACTTGAAGCACGAACATTTTGGTCTTTGTTTTATCAGAAGAAAATAACAAATGTAAAATTTACTTTGAATGGGACTGATTTTGTTTATTTATTTGGTCATCAGCCATAACAAAATACCGACATTTCATGAAGCTCCATTCATAATATTAGTGTGGTGTAAAAATACAACACATTCCCATAAAATTTGTGTCACTCCCTTCAGCCCTTCTCCCTAGATTGAAGCTAAATATAGCAAAAGCTAGGCTGCCGGGTGGAAAAAATACAAATCACTTACAAAAGCATATGATAAATTGAGCCCCAGGTTGCTCTCATACTGCGGTCTGGATGAGGTGAATGCCTCCTCTCTCTGATGGCACTAGCAGGACATTTTTATGTACCAATTTACAAGGGATTTGTGATCACTGAACAGAGACTTTTCTGTAAAGCCTAGGGGTGAGTTGCTGAAACTTCAGCTAAAACAGTGCTGCAATGTGTCCAAGAAACAGCTGCTGATCTCTTGCATTTGTAGAATCATTTTTAGATCAGAAAGGCAGTTTGGGATTATTTTCTTTCAGTGGGCAATGCAGATTTGGTAACAGCAACTCTTTTGCAGATTTATATTTGCTTCACTGAATCCTTCTCAGAGGCTGGAAGGGGAATTTAGAAACTTCATTTTGACATTGAAGTTGTTATTCAAAGATAAATGTTTCATTTTGCTGCTTTCAAACAAAATATTTTGATCTTTCCTTTGTACATTTAGTTTGGTTACAAATTGCCTTCCCTTTTATTTTGAAAGGTGCGCTCAAAACCCAGCTGCTGCTTCTTATAAAGGGACAAAAGAAGTGTTTTGCTCAAACCAAGATGCTTTTTTTTCCCCCCCTTTACTTTTGGCTTGAAAATAACTGGTCAAAAATAAGACAGAAAAGAAGTTTTCTTGTTACTGAACCAAAAATTCAATTATCTGAAAAGATCCTAGTCTAATTTCAGTATAAGGTGTTGCCTGCAGAGGGAGGTGAGTGCACAGTGCAGTCCAGTGCATGCTTAAAACCCAACCTGTCGCATCATACCTCCCCCAGATGTTGTCCTCCATTGAAGACAAAGCTAGACCATGAGAAAATAAGTTTTCCTGGTCAAAGGTAGAAGGAAGCTTGAATTCAACCCACTTTCCTTAGCTCACCTAGGATCATTGCCATATGGACATGCCTGTAACTTTTCGCTGGATACCCAGGAATTCTGAGCCAACCTGATGCTGAACCAGGTAGCTTAGCACAAAAATTAGAAAGCAGGAATCCTGGCCTTTGGTGCTCAGGAAGAGTGTACTCCCAGGGCAGGGTTACTACATGGCTACATTGCTGCCCAATTACTAAATCATCAGTGGTCCTACAAAACAAAATCAGATACTTTTGTACAACACCCTTCCTTTGGGGTAAGTTACCTACAGAAGGCTATAGAATAGTTTCTCATGAGCTCCTCTTTGGTCACTTCAGCCAAACCTGGGAGGATACAGAACATGGAAAAGATTCAAACAAATATCTACATGCCCAGGCTTTTGTTTGAGTTGGTCATGGACTTGTTCTATTGCAGCAGGCTGAGAAAAGCCTCTTGGGAAGATACCTCTGATTCAAAGGTTATGATCATGACCAAAGTAATTCTGAGAGCCTAAATAATGATCCTAGACTTGCCGTTGGGGTCTGATCATCATCTTCTGCAGTGGGAAAAATGTAATATTGCACCTCATAATGTAAGAGTCCCTGAAAATGAGGTTTTTGAGATTTCTTAATCCATTTCATAGGTTAAATGATTCCTGTTTGTGCCTGAAACCTTCCTGTTTCTGACTCATCTGCTTTCATGCTCCACCTTGTTCATGGGCTGAAACCTTAGACTCATCAGTTCCTGTCATCCAGAATGTAGTCTGACAATGACTATAAAACTTCCCTGGGGAGATTGTGAGCGTAAGCAGCTGCTAAAGCCATACAAACAGGTCTGTGTGGTGGCCCACACAGATCTGTCCTGCCTGTTGTCGACATATCATCTTTTCAACCACACAAGCGATGCTCTTTTTTTGGCCTTGCTGATGCACCACCACTGCCTCTCTAGCAGAGCTCAGTGCATAGGGGGAATGCAGGGAAGCTCCTTTCCTCCTTGTTCATTGCCCTATCCAGATCCTGTTTTCCCATCAGAAAGAGAATCCATAGGAGACAAGGATGGAGGCTCTCATCTGTGCGGTATTACGCTGCTGCAGCATCCCCATTGGTCTCAGATGTCAGCAAGCCGATTGGCACTTTTGCTATTGCAACAGGAGTGTGACTTTTGTGGTGGCCCTGCCCACGGCAGGGGGGTTGGAACTAGATGATCTTGAGGTCCTTTCCAGCCCTAACTATTCTATGATTCTATGATTCTCCAGTACCTTGATCTGCTTTATCCAAGAAAATCACGGCAAGTGCTCTGTGCCAGGTCCTAATCCCACTGAATTCAGTGACAGAGTTCCAGTTGACCTCGATGGGATTGGGATATAAAGTAGCGCCATGTAATTCCTGTAGGTTTCTTATGCAGCTCTCTCTGCACGATTATTTGACTTTCACACTCTTGATGAAAACGTGTCTTTATAAATTTACAAATAGCACAGCAGCTGTGTGTTTATATAACCTCATTTGAGGGCCACATGTATCCTCATCCTTGTGCTATTAATATTTATACTGTCACAACCACATACACATAAAATACCTCACACAAATACACATGCTTGCAGTGGAGCAGTAAGGAAAATAGATTAAAACCCCTTCTGACTCAGTCATGTTCTTAAAAGACATTATGAAGCAACTTTTCACTACATCCTGGTAACTTTGTCTGAACTTCAATGCTTCTTCACTCTTAGTTTCTGTGCAGCAGCACCTCTCCCTGATTTGAGGTGACCTAAGTCCAAAATGTTTTCCAGAACAGAGTGAGATATTTCAGCCAGTTGGAAGGTAGACAATTTATAGGGCAACCAGGACTTCGAGCTCTGCAAGCTATTGATAGCAGGGCAAGCAACTCCAGCTGCTGCTGCCGCTTCCCAGCTATGTAATGAGCATTGTTCAGGAGGCCACAATGGAGCTGGGTAACAGCTCTTGACGAAAATTACTCTTTTTTTAGGCAAAAATGCAGAATCAGGCTACTTTAGTCAATCTGCAAATTACTCAACTTGCTTCAAATGCAAACAGGAAAAAAACCTGCAAAACATACAGCCTAGATGCTTTATTTTGACAGCTCGGATGAAACATTTTGATTTCCTCATGCTGAAAAGCTTAGGATTCTTGAATTTGCCTCCATTTAGTTCTATCTGTTCCAAAGATGAAAATTATTTGTCCTATCCTAAATATTAATTATTTTTAAACTCTGCTTTGCTCGTGAAATTGGCTTAAATGATTATTTAATGTTGGCCAAGTGCAATTTCTTCTCTTCCCTCCATGCCAATTTTCCAGCTCAGTCAATGAACCAGAACCCTGCAAGGAGCCCAGTCCAACTTTTTATTCCCAGGTCCTGAGACCAAGGATCAAACATGCGAAGGTCTGAGTAGCACAGGCTTTGCACACCCTGTTGCACAGAAGTCAGGAGGCAGAGAGCAAGCAGCCTTGTTAAGACTTCTCCTTTCTTTTCACAAGGAAACTTCACTGTGAGACCACATGGCTGTTCTAATGCCAGCAAGTTCCCTGCAGATGGAGAGAGCAAACAAAAATGTGCATATTTACATTATACATGCAGATTAGATAGTGTGCATTCCTCACAGCCTGTCCCTGAAACACCCTCCAAAAGGAACATGAGGGAGAATGCAAAGAAGTTGAGTCCAACTCTCTTATTGTCTCACTCCCACACTCCTTCTCTTAAACAATTTGTACTCAGGGCTGATTAACCCTTTCTAGTGACCTGCATCATGGATAAAACTTAGTGCAAAAAGTGGAACTATTTGCTTTCAGAGTAGTGTTAAATTCAAAAGCCATCAGAATTACGTGCAAGATGGAAGTGGCAATGATGGGGAAATCAATTACTGCATTTCTTTGCATTGTCTGGTGAGATAACGGCATGGAGGTGTCGGTACATGCGTGTGCACGTAAGGAGTTAGACACTGGCATGGAGCTAAAGCATTGAAATGGTGAACTGAAACCCTATTGTATTTACAAAGAGCTTTTGCGACCAGGCAGACTTCCACAGACCATCTCACCCCTGAAGCTCTTTCTCCAAACACCCCTCCTCAGCACTCACAAGGTGAGTTCCTTCTCAAAGCCAGTTTCAACCTCTCCTTCACTTCCCTGCAGTACCCATTCCTTCTCCAGCCTCACCTCCCTGGGCCATCGTATGGAGCTCCTACGGCTCTGTAATGCCTTCCTGAGCGCAAGTTTCCCCACCCATGGAACTCTTATTGTGAGGTCATTTTTGGGAGAAGTGGGTTCTTTGGGGGAGTAAAGAGCAAGCCAGTGATGGGCACCCTATAATCTTCTCCTGGGGAGGGTCAAATATGGCTTTTTTGAAAGCAGCAGGTGTACAAATTATACAGCAGTGTCAGACCCAACTCTGTATTATACTGGAGGACCTTTAGACTCACAGCTCCTGCCTTCTTTTGAGCCTGGTCCTAGACACCTGCCTGGGGACTGGGCTGCTCACCCCCATCTCCCCCATCTTCAGTGAGAGCAACAAGAGAAGAGCCTGGGCCCACAGCAAAACCATCAGCTTGCTCCAGGTGTCCCCTTCTTAAAAGGCCTGGACCTAGAGCTCTGCATACGCAAAAGAAGTCTGGGATCATACTTCTCTGACAGATCCAGAGCAGCAAGAGCCTGTGAGTAATCAAAGACCATTGCTTAGCCCGTGAGGAATCACCCTGCTGAGCACATATGCTCCTGAGCCCATCCATAGCTCCTCTCTCACACTGCAGCACTCACATCTGCCCTCCCAAACAGGGTTCCTCAGGGCACTTGTCCTGGCTCTTCATCGAGCGGCCAACACGCTCCCCTCGTCCTCCCACACAGCTCAGCAGCGCAGCTCAATTAGAATCTACGCCCCATTTCTCTGCAGAAAACCCTTGCCGTGCTGTGACAGCTGCCACCTCGCTGACAGATGTTCTGCTCAGGCACACTTTATCAGTTTTACATACTGGCTGCCTGCTTGAATATTTCACGCCTCATGCCAAACTTTTAGTGCTCAGAGTCGGAGGGAACAGTGTAGGCAAGTCCAGCATGGGCCATGCACTACTTCGGGGTGCTGATCACTGAATTCCTCATGGTCTTCCCTGCAGTTAGTTCATAATGCTGTGCTTGGGAGGAAAGGAGCTTTCCTTTGAAGTGAGATTGACTCCAGCCTTTTGAGCTGCAAGGAAAACTGCCTTCACAGTACCAGCTGCAGGAAAGAGCATGGCTTAATGTAAGGTATGGAGGAATGGGAGATTCATGGCATCTCCCAGGCAGATGAATAAATTATACTGTTTGATATATTTTTAAAGGTGCAGTTTTCCAGTTTATATCCATGAGGTATAAATGCCTTTGACTTATTTCCATATAGAGAAATAAAGAGGTTACTAATCACTGCAGTGGGACAGGGGAGGCGAATGGCAAAAACCCCAAAGTGGCAGGTTCTGGGATGCAGCGCAGAGAGTGCTGGGGTTTCTTGGGTTACTGTGGCTTTTAAGGGCTATGAAAAGTTGGTGTTTAGTGTTGTGGCATAAGAAGCCTTCTAGCTCCTCTGACAGACTTTAAAGTGTTCTTACTGCTGTGATAACAATGATAGCAGAGCAAATGAAATACAGCTTAAAATCATGAGGAAGCAAAAGAAGTTTCCTTGTCTCGTTGCACATTTACAGTCTCTTCTTCAAAGACCTCTCATGTTGCTATTTTCTGTTCTAAATTGTTTTTCACACCACTTTCACCAGTATTATAGCTGGGTGCTCCCAGTATTACACCGAGGAATGTGACTAATATGCTTTACAGGTAGTTTGTGATGGTACTTTTTAGTGAAGGATGGTAAAGGCTGGACCAATGCAGATGTTTCTGACACTGATTAGCTCATGTGGCTGAATGAGATTACAGCTGTAGCTAAAAAAACCCCAAAGGCTGTTTCAGGTCCCAAATCAACCCCTAAATATATGTGGAGACTTAAAATTAGGAAATTGCTTTTGCATTTTTAACGAAGCTGTTTAAACACCCAGCCCTCATTCACTCAGCTTATACAATATTGCACATTCAGAGCCTTGGAGCCCAGTTTACAGTGATACACCAATTTTACTTTCAGGCAGTGTAATTCTCTGGTAAGTCAATGCCATCCTGTTGTGTTCTTTTAAGGTGCTGTGTTCACAGAATGACAGGCACAGAGTTAAACAATTAGACCACTGCTGTCGTAGAGTGTAGGAAAATATGATGATGACCCAAGATTTTACTGCAGAAAGGGAGCCCCCGATGCACTCTATAAATGAGGCTGAAAGATCACCCCATTTACAGCATCTTAAATGCAGGTCTGGTGTAATTTTGTTTAAAAAGGAAGGAAAATAGTAAAGTCAATGTGGCGCAAAGTACCATGCAAGTGTTGTGAATAAAAGCTTCAAAGGGAACTAAAGTGCCATTGATTACCTTTGAGAGGATCTTTAAGATCTCAAGTCCAAGATAAAGAACTTATACATACACTGTAATGTTAAACCATCATCTCTACATTTGTAATAACCACTTCTCCGTAAATGAATCCAGCCATTAGCATCCTGTCAGGGGTTCTCACTAAAGATACACAAGAAAATCACAGTTACATTCCTGTTATGTTTAAGAGTATTATGCCCTACAAAACCTCCAGTGGTCATTTCTGCTTTGACAGCTAAGATTTTAAGAGGGATTAACATTCTTATTCTTAATGACGGCTTAATATCATAGAATCAACTAGGTTAGAAGAGACCTTTAATATAATAAACTAAGATCTTATACTTTTGGGGAGAGGAGGAGAAAATTAGATGTTTGATTGATAGTAACAAGATTGCCATGTGAAGCATTTGGGTAGATAATGTCATTTTGAGGAAGAATTTAGAACAATGCAGGATGTGCGTGGCATAAGTGATGTGGATTTAAACCTGACAGAGTGCAAAGTGGGGACAGGGAAATGAAAAGGGAAATAAGAGTATTTCCAGGTATAACCTCCAAGAACTGGTATTTCTAGCTCTCTTGGAAAGCAGTGAGCCTTAGAAATACATGTCCATGTGTGATTTCAGGCTGGAACATGTGTTCAATATTCCTCTAAGGTAATGGGTTTAAGACAAAGGGAAAGGACAGTAGGAAGAGGGATCTGGTGTTAACTACAGGCAGGTATCCACACTGGAAAGCTGTGCCATGTGCTGGTCTTCACAGTTCAAGAAAGCTGTTTGCAAATGAAAGGTGCTTCAGAAAAAAAAAGCTTCAATAAATGTTTCCAAGACAAGAAGTGTTACCTTAGATTCAAATCTCCACCCAGGTATCTGACCAAAGACCAGCTGTTGAGCAGACACAATACGGAAACCCTTACATGAGGAGCACTGTGGTAATAGGCTCATCCTGAAAAACAGAAACACCCCATTACAGTGGCTTGAAATAAGCTAGATAATGCATTTTAGTGCACTTAGTGTAAAGCATCTTTCATAACTGCTTATCTCATCCTTCTTCCCTAGTAGCTCTGTTGCTGTTTCAACCCTTGAGCAGTTTATCTCATTTGTTTTTGACACTTTGAGCTTGTCCCTTGATTTTCCATTGCTGAGTTGCTTTTTGGGGAGGTGGAATGAGAGATAATGACAGCAAAACATGTTCTGGGAGCACCATCCTCTGCTCACAAGACTCCCATGAGCATTTTTAGGGTCAGACTACCTTCTGAGGAAGAAAGCCAGCACTTGAACCCCAGTCTGTGTGGCCAGTGCCTTTCTGCTGTTAACACACAGGCTGTGAACACTGGGACAAGGAGCAGCTTGTGTTTGCAGGGACCTCCAAGGGGAACAGCCTGGAAATGTCAGAACTCCTTTCCTTTACAAGCCCGCTCCTGAGAAGTGCAGGAAGAAGCTCAGTCCAGCCACAGACTGCGGTAAGGAAGGGGCTGTCATGCAGAAAATCTTGGCAGAGACCTTCACCTACTGAACCTTCTCCCAGCACCACAGAACCAACCCAGCCAAGTGAGCGACAGCTACTAACAGGCCATCTCCCAGCCTGGCCCGCATCCGACTCACTGTCTGAGCCAATGCTCACTGTCACTGTACTGCCTTACCTAGACAGAGCCAGGCAGGTGGCACTGGCTTGAAGCCAGAGAAAATCAGTTCATTCCTGGGGAGTAGTCTTCCATCCGAGGTGGCACGTGATGGGAGATGTGCTGTGTTGGCAGCAAGATCTGATGTGCCTTATACCAGTTTCTGAATCTTTGGAACTAGTTCAGGTTTGAAATTCAGAGGAGTTTGGTTAACTTGGTCTGTTTTGTCTGAATAGCACTTATTTTTTTTCTTGCATGTGGCTTCTGGCTTCAGCTCCTGTTGGGAGTGCTGAAATTCTATCACAAAAGCTGCATCATCACTTAGCTTTTTATTACAGTCTTTCAGCACTACATGATTGCTGGTGAATCTCCAGCCATGCTGGAAATGGGAAGAAACAACCAGCAGCTCTTTAGATAAAACAATAAGACCATGTCTTTCTGCCAACAGCCACCCTAATTTGCATTTCCCTTCTCCTCCAGCAACTGATGCTACCACAAGATGGGATTAACTGGAGGTCCCCTTTACCTTCAGGAAGGTTATTTGCAGAGGGAGTTTTTTCCAGAGTGACTGACAGCACTTCTGAGAAGGAGCGAGGTCCCTCATGGGGTCTGTAATACCACTCCTTGTACTTCCCATTCCTTAGTAATCTCTCCTCTGCAGACCCATCCTACCCAACCCTGTTTACCTAGTAATTGCTGAAGGAATCAAAATACAAGGTATGGCAGCTGCAGGCATCCTGTGGTAAAAAAAAATCTCTGCATTCACATGCACAAGTCTAAGAGAGAGAAGGGGAGAAAGCACATTAAAGGGAAGACAATATCTGCAGCAGGCTGGTGTGTCCTTGACCAAATGAGACATCAAAGACAGCTTCAGTGATTTACTCTTTGATAGGCTGGCTGGCATCTCTGTGATTCACAGAGCTAATCAATTAGGTGATACATTCCCCCTCCCTGCCACCCCTTTATTTTTAACAGCTTCTTGTCAAGAGTGGAAATACTCCAGAACAGAATGGGTATCAGCATCCAGACCACACTGCTAGAGCTGACAAATACCAGCCCATGGGGTCTGAAAGGGGGTCATAGAATCATAGAACAGATAGGGTTGGAAAGGACCTTAAGATCATCTAGTTCCAACCCCACTCCCATGTCACTGCCAAAGCTGATTTGCCACAGAGACAAGGGCAGTTTACCCCTCGACAGTGGGTGCTACATATTTCTGGGTCATAAAACCTAGTCAGTGTTGCAGAGTTGCACAGCTCCTTCATTTAACAGGCCTTGGGTCTATCCCTACCTCACCCCTTCTGTGCCACATGCAGGCTTTACAAGCCATCAAGCACTCCAGTCCTTCAGCCATATGCATACAAGACATTGGCCTTCCAAAGCACACTTCCCTCTCAACATACATGTCTTCTCCTACACGCAATAATAGTGACCCTTTTGTAGACCCAAAGTAACTCTTCATAGTTATCTCTTTGCTAGATTCAGGCACACAGACATATGCATGCACACAAAAGATGCACGCAAAAATGTAGAGGCACTTCAGGTATCCAACATGCACATGGATACACCCTTTGACCATGTGCATATAGGAGTTCAGTTGCCCAATCCACACTCAATGCATTTTACACATGCAAGTGCTCACCCTTACTTCACACACTCTGAGGCATGTCCTCACCAACCCCAATGTATTCACCAGCCTTCTGCCAGTGCCTGCTCCGATGACTGCTAATGAGGGAAAAATTAGTAAAAAGCAGCATTCTTATTGTCTGCTTTCTCTCACTCATTTCAGGTGGGATGCAGGAAAGCAGAGCATGGTTTTACATCCCAAAACCAAAGCATCTGCGATAACAAAACCCTTCAAAACTGTTCAGTTTCAAAACCTAATGATCAAATACAAACCATAGCAATCCTGCATTTTCCAAATGCTGCATCAAGGGACAGCACGCTCCTCTTCATGTGAAAATATTATGTTGGCTGTCCTATTGCAAAATGAGAGACACAGTCACAGCAGAGCAATTCTTAGTGAGGAGAGAGCCCTGGGAGGCACAGAGGCTTGGAAATAGACCACAACAGGCTTCTGGGACTGAGCTGCAGCTGGCCAAATACTGCAGAAAGCAGCCTGCATTTAATGTTTGTGCTTCCTCTTTCCTAATGAGAAGATACAGAAATCTGACCACAGTACACTCAGGGAGATGAGAGCATTGTTTAGGACTCGGGGATTAAACCCCTCCATGCATAGGATTCTCTGAAGCCTATGGTTATCCCAGGACAGAAATCTTCCTAGGGACACGCATGGGGACTGAACCACTTTGAGTCACAGCCAAAGTCTGAATGAACAAGTGCTGGGATGCTGAGCCAGCCGCATCAATATTTGCAGTGTTTAAAATTTTATTGAAGATAATATCAGAAATCTCTAGTCTTTATGGCTGCTAGACTTTATCTTCTGAACATGGCCACTGTAGTGCTCCCCATGTGAATATGCTTATGCGCAGCTCAAAGCAGCAGGCATGAGTCTGAGCAGGTGTGGAGCACAAGGAGAAAGCAAATGTGGGTTCAGAAGAGAGACACAGTTATTCCTGAAAGAAAGGGTATTTTTCCTTATTTGCCACCTGTCCTGATGCTTGACAGAAGGTATTGCAGGGTAATTCCTGGTGAATGTTTCACTCCTGGTCTTTCTAGGAGAAACATGATGCTAAAAAGATGAAAGGACAGTGCTGTTCACCAGCAGAGCACCACCAGAAAAGGTGTGTTAAGTGGGAACTCACACAGGTTTTACCCCCGCTTCTCAGTATCATGAGATGTAATGTAACTGAATGGTGAAGAAATCCTTCCCTCTGGGTTCAGACTGGAGATCTTTCACTCTGGCACATCAGGTTCAGAGAAAGCAGGCAAAAACTGACAAGTCTTCTCCTGTTCTCTCCCCTTGATAGCACAGACTGTCTAGAGCACCCTGGGGTGCACCCAGCTGAGCCCTGGCCCCTGGCTACCTCTTTCTGCTCAGAAGAGCCTCCTGTGAAAACAGAGACATTGTTGAATATTCTCTGATTTGATCTGGATGAAATCTCTCATCAGATCCTGCTGCTCTTCGTGGCAAAATACCCACAGGCAACAGAGTCCAATTTTTACCCGTTCAGCTTCAGGCATAAATTTGCTGTTTTCAAAGTGGAGACAGCATCAGATGGCAGAGCGAAGGGGGAGAAAAAAAGTCCTTCACCAGCTGTGAAAACTGCCCTTTTAATTTTCATGAAAAGATATGAAGCAAGAACAAAAGAAGTGTTCTGCTGGCTGTTTTATTCCTCGTTGGTGTTGTCGACAGTGAGCATTTCCTCTCAGCATTCAACTCCTAGTTGTCATTAGCTGCTGGATCTCTTTTCAGCTTCCCTCCTTTCTCCTTCGTGAATTACATACTTCTAGATATCACCTCTTGAATTCACATTCAGTTGGGGGGGGGGAGTTTTATCTCTTCTGCCTGTGACATGAAAATGGTCGTTTCCTCTTCTCCTACCCAGGTTCCTCTGTTGAAGTAAATTCCTTCTCTGTTTCTGTTACTCCACTTTGAGGTCCTGTTTCAGATGTTAGTCTTTCTGTTTTATATCTACACTATATCTCATTAAAACTGTGCATCAGTCCAGATTTTTCCTCATTACAACAGGCAGAGCTTATGGGAGCACAGTTATAATGAGGGCAAAGAGTATGGCTCAAAAGCAACTTCTAATAGCTCATTAGCAAAAAAGGACAGCACCACTTTTGTTTCCTTATTCCTTTTAAAGATCTGAGAGCCATCCCCTTCCTAGCCCATGGAAGTTAGCAACGTTTAGTCTTCAAAATCAAGGCAAAGCTCTCTTCTTCACTGAGGACTGTCTCACAGCCTTACAAGTGTCCTGGACTCCTGTGTCCTGTGATTATATCTGCAGGTGTTTGTGAGTCACTTAATGTGGCTGCTCAGCGCTCATTTATCACCTCAGTGCTCCTACTACAGCTGGGAAACAGCAAGGGAGCAGCGCTACACACTGACAACCCAGCTGCTGACGCTATTTACTTCTCTACTTCAAGGTGGACCCAGTCCTGCTCTCTGATACTCTGCTTCTGTTCACTCGTAGTTGCTTACATTTGTATGTCAGCCTGACCCAGATTTGGAGTGCAGATGCAATTCCAAATATTTTCCAGAATCTTTGTGTGAGATCCTAGTCCTGGCTGGTGATGTAGTGCTCACATGGAAATGTCAGATTTCCCTTTTTTATGCAAATTGACAAAAAAGAGAGAGATGTTCAAGCATGAAACAAGCTTTAAAAAAGCCCACCTTGTCTTTTGTCCTCTTCCCCTTCTGAGTAACTTCCAGTAGGAGCTGCTATGTACCTGGAAGTGTTATCAAGAGGTACCCGTTCTTCCAGCTGCAAAGGAGCAGAGCTGAAGTCATTGCTGGGCTTTACCCTGCCCTTACTTCAGCAAGGTGGCTAAACACTATGGAAACGATGTGATAACCAAGTACAGACCTTAGAATTTATGCACCTATATTGTTATGTCGCCGGAGCATCTTTCAGGATGAAGCAATTTACATTGTAAAATGTCAGTGCACTAAAAAGCTTAGGAGGAGCTTCACTGCATTGACAGCCTGCCTCATGTATTCTTATTAGCTATTCACAGTATCTACCAGAGAAAAAGACTATCATGGATGATGCTTAATGCCGAAATTCTGCTCCTTTCAGTGAAGGCTCAAAAAGTAACATTTTGACAGTCTCACAAGATGCTGAGGCTCTTCTTAAGTGAGAGCTGACATAGAGGGTGCTGTTTCTGAATGGGTGATGTCTTCAAAGGACTGAAGAGTGATGATGCCACAACTTGATTGTACCTCATGCTCAGGAAGTGTGGCTGGTATCATCTAGCAAGCTCAAACTCCTGCACGGCAGCTGCAAGGCATTTAGAAAGCTGCTTGCTTCTGGCATTGCATGTGCCTGACAGTGCTGGTCAGTTGAGATAGGAGGGCATCATCTTCCCTGGAGGACGATGCTCCTCAGTCAGAAGTAGGAATACAACTACATTTTGAACTACATTTGAAAGAAGCACTTTATTTTTAGCTTATGCTTCATAATTTCTCTTCTATACATCACGATGACTCATGCTTTTGTTCTTCCTTCCTTGAGGGAGTGCTTGAAGAGACAACATGATTCTTTGGTGCATGGTCTCTCTGAGGGCTTCTTGTTGCTGTGAAGTTTTGCAATAACAAGGGCTTCTTTTCAACCAAGCACTTTTTCTGCTGTGAGAGTTTGGAGAAATGTCTTCTTTTTTCCCTAAGAAATGCATTAGTCACACCTGTCTGAAACAGAAAAGGCCTCCAAATGGAAAAGGAGCTATTAACACAATGGAGAAGAGCTCAACCTATGCATCAAATCCTGTTTCTCACATCATGCCAACCCTTTAGCAGATGTTCAGTCCAGATGATTCCCCAGAACATCTGTGCCATATCTTCTACCTGCTGCAAGCCACAAAACACCTCCTTGCAAGACCTCTCAGTAAACTTCAGACCCTGTGTAGAAAAGACAAAACCTTCAAACCTGCAGTGTAATACAGAGAAATATGGGGGAGATCAAAGGCAAAGAAAAGAGCAAACAGTTCCAAACAGTTACCTCATGATTTCTACATGCACTAGGGCTGACTTTTCCTAATGTAAAGCCATGGCACAGTGCTAACAACTAGAACTTTTTGTTACCCTGAAGCTCATGGCTCACCTAAGCTTTCTCTGATCCCTCCAGTGAGCCATTAGTGCACCAACTGTTGTGAGGTTGTTTTAGCAACAGTTTGAAAAGTGATTTTTTATGAGCTGTTTATTACCTTCTCAGATTTATTATGCTCCATTCAGACTGATTATGTGAAGTAATAATAAAAAAAAAACTTTAACAAAAGCACGAACTAAAACAAAGCAAAACATTATTAATAATTTCTTCCTTTATTTCATTCCCCTACACTTTCGGAATAAATGTCAGAATGAATTCAAGTCAACACTGTCAAAGGCAATCATTGGTCTTGAATATTTCAGACTTTGAGTACCTAAATGAAGGTTCTTGTGAGTGAATTTACTCACAGGAGATGATTTGTGGATCCATTGCCAGGTGATTATGTATCTCCTTCTTCCTCTGTTAGGAATGCCCCTGGCTGGATGCACAGATGGACACATACCTTTGAGAGAAAAACATGTTCAAGCTTTCAAACATTTTCAGAGCTTGGTGGTGCTGATGGAAACCTCTCTATAGTCCAGACCTGAAGGGCTGCCAGGTGTTGCACTAAGCAGGGGCTGTGGGAAGGATTTTCTCCCCAAGAAAATGGGGATATACAAACTAATGTCAAACTGGTCAGAAGCTTCTTAGCTAGATGGTAAAGGGCAGTTCTTCTGCCAACAGCACTAATCTCTGTGATCATCCTTTGGATAAAAGCTAGCCTGTTGACAAATGAATGTTTTTCCCATTTATGTTGTATTTTCCTTTAATGGTCCCAGCTGGAGCTCAAGGCCACAAATTTCAGCCAAGTTCCAGGTTTTACTGTACTTTGGAAGTGACGTTCATGCAAGTACACTTGCAAAGTAGATACCTGGCCAGCTGGTCCCCAACATGGCTGCAACAAGCCCAGTACGCCTCCATCCCAGCCTCACCAAAAAGAGAGTTATTGCACTCCCCTTGTTGCCAGTGGGAGCAGGTCTGGTCTGATGATTGCAAAAAAAGCCCTGGGAATTGCAAGTTGAGGCCCTAGGAAATCCAGTTGGAATGAAAGTTAGACACATTTTCACTTTCCCCTGACAGTTGATAAGATTAAAGCCCAGGAGGACTCTCTGACAATTATCGCGTGTGATGAGAATGTGATTCCTGCACAGTGATGAACAGAGTTCGTACGAGCAGCCTTCCACTAGGAGGTAGTGAGTCTTCACAGGAGTAAACATACCCTTTGTGGCTGTGGGAAGCAGCAATGTGTCCCTGACACATCACTCCTCATGGTTGTTTGTTTTCTTTCTTCTGATCTGTCCATTGACTAAAGAGGCCGCAGAGAAAGAACTCTTCTTTAGCCATAAAAAATGGATTCTTTCAGATTTAACTGTGGCATCAAGACAGAAATAAAGATCTTCAATCTCCCCTGTAATTAATACCCATCCATCAGCTTTAAAATCACCTGTGTATAATAAATGCAAGAAGCTAAACATATTGCTGCTGAGCTTCTGCTAGTTGTCATCCAGGCAAGACAATTTATGACACCTTTCCTGAGCATCCTGTCGAGGGCTCATTCATGTAGTTCCTCTAAAGGCCAGATGCAGTCTTGAGAGTATGAGAATTCAGAGATTTGCCCTGCTGCCTTATCATTCCTGGTAAGTGTTCTTGTTTAATCATTTTCCTGCATAAAGCCTAGGGTTCTTTTGTGTTTGTCTGTGTCATATTAATAAAGGTCCATTTGGGAGGACGCTGGGTGTGGAAATGATTTGACTGAGGTTAAGTAACAATTGTACAAAATTGTTTTGACATTATGTTAATATCTTCTTGAGTATTATCCCCAATTTAAAGTTAATCACCAAAATTACCGTTGCAGTTCCCAAAATCTAGTGAAATAAGATTTGCTGAGGTGTGAATAATACAGAAATTGAGAAGCATAGAGTCACTATAGAAAAGAACCAAAATAAACTGCTAACTTTAACTCTCTGAGTGCTCATATAAACTGAGCTGAGTTCATAAATTATATCAGATCTTTAACACTTTGATATCATGTTGGTGACTGAGCACTGGAATTAATGTCCTGCCTGTGTGCCTGTGTGTGCACAGGGCTCAGTGCACGGGGGTCCTGCTCAGTTGCCCAGCCAGATGTTTCAAGCTACTAAGCATAAATTGATGCTTTTACCGTCAATGGGTTTGATCATGACTTGGCTGTGCTAGAATAAACATATCTGATCAGGGAAGATAAAGGCAGAACACCACTATCATGAAAAAGCATTTGAAATAAGTGATTACCATAAATTCAAATCAAAAAGCTGAGGGGAAGCACAAGGAATCAGAAGAGATGGAGGAGTCTGTTTGTCTCTTGTGTTGTACCTAAATGAACATGGAGAAAACGGAGGAGGAAACATCAGTGCTTCAACCAAAGATCCTGGTCAACAGCCCACTGTAAGCTGACTTAAAAGCAAAACAAAACAAATACAGAATTAGGTCTGAAAAATCAACAAAATCCATTCTCACGTGGAAACTTGGTTCAGGAAAAAATCAAAGCAAAGATTAGCTGTTTCTGTAGAAATTGGAAAAAGGGAAATGACGGTGGATATGAACCACTGCTTCAGTCACAGCAGAGGCATATATAATAATTAGATCTGGAAAGGGCATCCAAATAGCACACGTGAAAGCTTGTTGCCTTAGATATGCAAGTGTAATGGGAAGGGTGGGAGAATTGTTAGGCTGAAGGTCTGGCTGAGAAGGAAGTAAGTCAGAGACACAGCTGTGACCAAGGGTGGGTGGCTCAGGGTGAATTTGCAGAGAGGGTGATGCTCTATGCTCATCTGTGCCATTTCAGGTCCAGGAAGCAGGCAGAGAAGGTCAGAAACAAGCAATGTGTAGCTGTGACAGTGGTGCAGAAAGCAAAACACATGGATCCAGCTGCCTCCCCAAAAAAAGGAAAAGAAAGAGAAATAAAAACTAATTGTAGAATACCAGGTTGGAAGGGATATCAAGAATCATCTGGTCCAACCTTTCACGTCAAAAGCACAGGAAGGACCCAAGAAAGGAAGGAGAAATCAAACTGTGACAATTGCAGCAGCTTTCCTTCAGAGTTGCCCCAGGAATAACTAAAAGTTGTCATGAATAACAGAGCTAGTTCTTGTGTCCAGACTGAAGTACGAGACAGACAACGATGGCTCACTTAAGGTGCTTATGCAATCAATAGTAAAAGCAGCCACAGATGATCCATTTTTTGATTCTCACTTTGTACTCCAAACCTGCTGACTTGCTGGGTGAGGCAGTAAGGTTCACGTTTCCTGGTAGAAAATTCTACTTTTCACATGCAAAATGAAACAGTGTGCATTTGCATCTAGTTTTCATGAGGCTGGGTGTGCAGACGTATAGTCAATCACAACCCAACCTGTTCCAGCACAGTAATTGCAGTCAGTTTTGTGGATAACAATTGCAATTTCAAGTGCGGAAACAAGCTTGAAAGATGATGAAGACCTGATCCTCTGTACGCCTAAAAACTCTACAGAATAGATGCATTGTTGGCTCTAATAAATTTCACATGGATATTTCATATCCTCTGTAAAGTGGTTCCACCAAATCCTGTTTTCAGCTTTTTCATCTACTAGTATCTATAAAATGGCCCTTGTTCTTCTGGACACTTTGGTGTTGGGACTTTTGCTGTGACATCCAAATGAGGATGTTTTGATTCACAAAGATGAAGAATTAAAGATGCTTTTCTCTTGTCATTTTAATTATTTTTCTTATAGTATGATGGAACCAAACATCTATCAGGCCAAAATTGGTAGCAGCTCCCCGAAATCAGAGAAAACGTACTGGGCATAACATACTTCATGTGTGGGCTCTAGCTATATTTCAAAAGGAAAGCTAGTACATGGAATTATTCTGTAAGTTACTGGAGTTTGAAATAAACCCATTGCTACAATGGTTAGGAAGGAGGTCCATTTTAGAAATGTTGGTAAAACAGGGATCTTTCTTCCCTGAACTTTCAAATTCAGGCTCAAAAATCTGTGGCTTTTGTAGACTTAGTCTAATGTCTTTTGCCTTGTAAGTACCATGAGAAAATTGAGGTAGGGAACATGTCTTCTGGTTGATATGGCATTAATGAAGAACTATGTGTGATGGTGTCACCCTCTTGTAGTTAGGAAGTGTAAGTGCACTTAACTGCAAGTGTAAGCTCTGTGGCAGCACAACCTTTGGTCACATCAGACTTCCTGGGGCAGTCCAGATCTTGGAAGCCAATTAGCCCCAGGCTTGGTTAATACCGGGCTGGGAGCATAAGGGATTGCAGACTCTAAAGACACAACCTGAGAGCTGTGATCACAAGTGCAAAGTAAATATTAAACCACGGACCACAAACCAATTTAAAAATAAAAATAAAAAATAGAAATAAATCTCTGGGTCCCATTACTGTCACCTTTCTTAGCAGTCGGCAGGGATCAAAAGGAAAGAACCTCTTAGTTCTTAGTAGCTCTGGAGAAGAGCTAGGCTCTTCCAAACTGAACTGGTAGTCTAGTTAAGTCTTTCTATTGCATGATGTCTTGGAATAACTTCCATTTCTAATACAGTTTTGTTAACATGAAGCTTTCCAAACTCATCCAAATCAAAATGCACACTGGTTCTAGACAATTGCTAATTAGACAAGATTTAATACCTTAGGAGGCCTTTACTTAATCCTTGCCATGCCCATTTTGCTTTTAATTAGAGAAGGCTTTGTGGACAGACGGGTGCCTGCTCAGCCATAATTTTTTGTCCCTCTTTGATTAACAATCTCAACACCATCTGCATTAGCAAGTGTTCATGATTCATTGGCACTTCTGTTTTCTTGCAGAGGCTTCTGGGAGGTTACTAAGAAACTTAACATTTCTGTAGGGCTGTGTTATAACTAAAACTACAAACTCTACTTTCTATGTACAATTGATTGCTCTTAAATCTAGTTACAACAGTTGTCTGAGCAATCCCAGACTTTTCATGACTTCAGGCAAAAAGAATCTGCTTCAGCTCTACCTTCTCTGTAGCTGAGCAAGTCTTCAGGTTGTGTGGGTGAGTTTGGCTACCCTCTTCTCACAGAAAACAAATCATCTGCAAACTGGAACTCTGGTAAACCCTGCTGAATGGCTCACAAAATGTTCATTTAACCTGAAGCTGGGATTTATGTTGCCTGAACCAAGTTTCAAGGGAGGCAATAAGGGTGTCTGGTATTGGGTGGATATCTGGCAGGTCATGGAAGATATGAGCAAGTGTTGATGCCTGTTTCAGACCCAGTGTTCAGAGATAGAGGCTTAGCAAAGTGGAAGACCTGAGAACTGAAATCCTCATGTAAACCCTGAAGAACTGCAATTACAGCTCTCACTGCTGTTTCCTCTGGGTTCTGGCTGTCGTCTGAGGTCCATTTGTACATAACCTCAGCTTTGCAGATACATCCAAGACTTCTGAGACAGAAGTCACTTCATTTCGGCTTGTGATGATGATGCTTTAGAAACCACAAGGAGAAACTCCTGCACACAGGCCTCCTGAGCCATCTCTCTGAGTCACTTTCCAAGCTTTTTGGCTTCTCCAGAGACACTGGGCTGCTTTACTAATAGTTTCCATCACCAGCCAGCCTGAACCATTGCCTGGTCCCCTGCACACAAGGATTAAACGGTGCATTACAGCTCTGTACTCTGGCGTATTTGTTCTACCTGAGCACTGCAAAGCTCTTTGGGCTCTCTTCTCTCCTCTACACCTTGGCTTGGACCCTCCTTGAAATTGCTTATCTTTTGTCTGCAGGACCAAGGTCCTTCTGGATCTGAAATCATAAATCATCGAACACCTTACAGCCGTGGGCACACTGGCCAGGGAAATTCACAGATTCAGCCTCTGCACAATGAGCCAGGGACTTTGCAGCACAGACTGGTGAGTTGGATGGAAGAAGGGCGCTTGCAAACATTATTAATCTTAAGGTGAGTCCTGCTTTGTGTCATTGGCCTAGTACTCTGCTCAGGGGAAAATACAGGTTATTCCTGTTATAAATCTAGGATCAACAGTAAAAGACTCTTCATGGTGGATTTATTAATCCATCTTGCTCCAGGCTTTCTAAACAAAAGGGCTGTATTCCTTGGCTGGCTGTGAGTGAAAGAGGTTAATTCCGAAGACTGCACAAGGTTCTGCAATTAGACAATGTCTTTGTAGCATAGTGTAGGCACCAAGATGACCTCAGAGGCTTTTTTTGCTGCTGCAGAAGCATATTGGACAAGTTTTCTCAGCAGCTGTGCATTAGTGTTCCATATTAAATGTGCTGATTATAAATTACAACAGCTACCCTAGGATCTTCCCATCACTTTGGATTTCTTCATGGCAACTTTCTTTCTTTCTTTTCCCTTGCCTCCAAGGGGTGCTTTGCAAATATGTACCATCCGGTGGGAAAGCAGATGGAGGATAATAAAAGTTTATGTTTTATGGATTCATATAGAGATTGTTCTGTCCTTTTTCTTAAAAAATATATTAAAAAAAAAAGGGCTTGCCTCATATTTCTCTTCAGGAAAAGAAGTTTCAAGCTAACAGGGTAGAACTCATAGCTGTGGGAAAGGTGAAGGTGTGCATAGCCACAGTATCTGAAGAGGC
>JAOEHX010043919.1:0-10673 GCA_025448015.1 Bolborhynchus lineola
GATACTGGGTTACTATGAAAGTGTTTCCAGAGTGGTATGTCTGAACTTAATCATATATTGCTCAAAGTGTAGATTAATAAGCATTTCTATTTTTTCCACACACAAAATCTCCCTGAAAAATCTAGATTCTCTAGTTCTATATGAATTGTAAGATAGAAATATATATTCACCATAATGCAGCCCATGAGATTTCTAGACTGTTAGCAGTATAATAGCTGGAGTGTTGTATTTCTGAGCTGTGGTTTTGATCCCAAAGTACTCTGAATCTATTTTTTAAATACAAACAAGTTTACTTGCTGCAGTTTATAGTGCTGTAGAATACGGAGTTCAACAGCATATGGAGAATGTAAAGCCAGATGAGAACCATGAAATTGCTAGGGAAATTTAGGAAGATAGGTTGTAATTGCCCAAATTATGATTTCACTCCAGATGAACACCACTCTGTCTGAAAGCATCCTTTCATGTTCAGTCACCCTTAGCAGAGATAACTGCAAAAATACTGCCTCACACAAAAATAAGTGGGTCTGGGAACTCCTTGCCACAGGATGCCAGAGATGATAGGATTTTACTTGATTCACAAAGGGACCAACAAATTGAAGGAGGAAAACCATGTGCAGCATTACATATATCAAAACTTGTATCACAAAGTGTACAAAGTCTCTCTCATGTTCAGAAAATATTCATGGGGAGTATAACTTAGCCTGTCATAGAATCCCAGACTGGTTTGGGTTGAAATGGACCTTAAAGCTCATCCAGTTCCAACCCCCTGCCATGGGCAGGGACACTTTCCACTAGAGCAGGCTGCTCCAAGCCCCTTCCAACCTGGCCTTGAACACTGCCAGGGATGGGGCAGCCACAGCTTCTCTGGGCACCCTGTGCCAGGGCCTCAGCACTCTCACAGGGAAGAACTTCTGCCTAATGCCTCATCTAAATCTACCTCTCTCCCCAAGAATGATTTCTTTCCCTCCCTGCTTATTGCTGGTTGTTACCCATAATCCCAAAATAACCCATTCCAAACCCATGCTGAAGGAGAATGTCCAAGATTTAAACCACACATGAACTAACTTGAGCCTGTCCTGGGGATTTTCTGCTCTTTCCCCTCTTTCCCAGCATTTTAATTCTCTTCCAAACTCCAACTTTCAGTCTATCCAAGTGGTACTCGGAAAAGATCTTTTTCTCCATCTAAATATCTGGTTCACTTTTGCTCCAGTCTTCAGGGAGGGTTTGTGTTTTAGAGAAAGCAGTTTCTTTCTTCGTGTAATAGGCACTGAGAGAGAATAAATATGTAATCAGCTGAAAAAATAACCCCAAATTATGATCACCCTGATTCTCCAAAGTGCTTTTCACCTCTCCTTTCTTGAGAATAGAAGCCTGTAAACCACAGTCATTATGCTTTTACAGAGTAACACTTTAAGGAAAAAGGCTGTCTTCCTGTTCTGCCTGTAAAGGAACACAACTGTAGGGAGGCTGCCTTCAACCAGGTGACTTCGAGCTGCTACAGTGCACCTACTTATCGCCAAGCACTGGAGATACCAGCTGGCTTGGATGAGTGGTAGATTCCTGGCAAAAGAGTTTTAGGGACCACAAGTATTTGTGGAACATTAGGAAATAGGGCAGTATTTCCAAAAGTATCTGTTAGATTATTATTTTTTTCCCCTTAGAATTAGAAGGAAACAACAGCATTTATGCAGAACACAGCAGGGAAGGGATTTCTGGGTCATCAATCAAATTTTCTGGCTTCCAGGCAGCCACATCCTGTGATCCTGTTTGTTTTCTTCCGACTCTTTCCAAACAAAGTGTTTTCCATGCTGTTACCAAGGGGAGGTTCAGTGACATCAGGAAAATAATGATTTTCTCTAACAACATTTCTCCACCTTCTCCATTCTTGCACCAAACTGGATCACGTTCTTCATTCAGACCATGAAGGCCACAGGAAACCAGGCCTCATTTGGTCGAATTCTGCAGCAGAACTAAGAACATCTCAGTGGAGCAATCCCAACCCAACACCCCCAGCAGTTGTCACTGTTGCTGCAGACCAACATTCTTCACCCTTTTTATTTGTCAACCTCTTCTCTTGCTGAAAACCACCCAAAAAGGAGCTTTCCAGTGCTATGACTAGTGTTAATTGTGCTACTTCCCTAAGCTTGGCATAACTTGGCCTACTCCTGATACTGGGAAGGCTAATGCCTACCCCTGATTTGATTGTCCACCTTGTACCCTACTGATTTTCAAAGACCAATAGAATGGGACTTGTGGCAAGGTGAATTGCAGCAGATTAGTTTGTGATTTGATGTTTCTCCAGCAGCATCACAGAGTTCTATTCAACACCAGGCAAAAATGAACAGTGCATCCTTAATAAATTGTGCCAACACATTTTGCAGCTTCTTGGGTGGGAAGAAATCGGGGAGATTCATGCTATGTGTCTAACAATGGTCACTAACCGTTGCTAGACACAATCTTCAGAATCTTTCCAATCCTAAAGGCACTTTTCATGCCTCCAGGGCTGCAGATGCACCTCAAGAGGAAAGATTCTGTGACAGACAACACTTCAGAGATAAGCATGAAGAAGTGTTGGGAAAGGACAGGGCAGGGGAGGAGGAGAAGCCTACCTCCCTTGGGCCTGATGGCTGCTGGAGGCTCACTTGTGCTGCTTGCTATTCTAAGTTTATGCCACAAACCTGCTAGGGCAAAGTACATAGCAACCAGGGACCTCTTCTTGCTTTATGAACTGGGATATGAGGAATTGCTCCCAGGACTTCTGAACAGCGCTTAGCTGTGGTTTGAGCTCCACAGAAGCTGCTGTTCAAAGATCTGGTGAATGATGAGAACAAGATTAATCCTTGCAAAGAGGAAGAGTGGAAGGCAAGGCTGCAAGAGCACAGGGAGAGATGAGAGGGATGCAGGGCAGCCTAGGTTGGCTTGGGAGTCTCTGTGGGTCCTGCTATCTGTGAGGGGCTAGAGAACTGGGAGTCAGCAAGGCAGGATGTAAAGAGGAAACACCAGCTGGAAACAGAAATTACCAGAGATGTACAAGCAACTAGTCCTGCAACGCAGGGTTTGGCAGAAGTTAAGGAAAGGATGAGTCTTTGCAGGTATATAATGTTATAGCTCCAGGGAAAATCATTTCACAGCTGGCTGCTCTGATTGGGGCTGTTACAATGACTTACATTGACCAAGCATTTGACCACTGGCCTCAGTGTAACCACCCTAAGTCACAGCACCTGGCTGGAGAGTCACACAGACCTGATTGACTGCCTGCTTTTTGCTCCTCTGGATGCTCTGCAGGACCATTAGCAGTCATTCTGTGAGAGCTCTTGGAGACAGAGCTGCCCTGAAAGCCTTCTGGCTAAAACCCCCAGGGAGGCATCACAGTTGGAAGCAGGAAAGCATCCCTGTCTGGAAGCCACATGTGAAATGCTAGAGGAAGCGAGGATGAGCTTTGCAATAGCCATGAGGATTTGCGAAGCATCCTTCGCTGGTACGTCTGCAGATGGGTTAAAACCCTCGCAGGAGCTGGTAGGAGAAATGCTAGGCTGTGGTCCTCAGCTGTGCAAACAAAGTCTGAGGGTCTCAGTGTGGTGTATGCTCTTGCAGTTTCCAGGACACCCTGAACAGGAAAATGGAAAGACAGTGACCTGCAAGTGCATCCTTGGGCTCTAGGAAGAGCAGCAGCACCACCTATCACCAGAGAAGGAAGAAGGAGAGAGGATGGACCAAGTGCTGCTCCTTGTCACTGCTCCCAGCGCAAGCTCGAAGCCCAGACCTTCTAGATTACCAGAGAAGCTTCCTTCTTCTTGCAGAAGAACCTGGGTTACATCTTTCCCTGCAAGCTTTCTGCTACAGGCTCCAGCTAGCTCTGTGGATGGCTCCTTGTTTATCCAGCATCCTTCACTGCAGAGGAAACAAAATGCCACTTAATACCTCTCAAGCAACAGCTGGGTGGTTGGCTGTCCCCTGAGGTCATCTTTAGTCTGCCAAAAATCCTGGCACCATAAGTATTGGTGTGGCCTGGACCACGTTTCGCTTGATGATAATTCAGAGCAATGGTACAGAGCAATCAGGAAGTAGCCCAAAATCTGTAACCTCTTCCTGCCAAAGGCAAGAAGATTCTTTCCATTTAATTGGATTAGACCCCAAAGGCACAGCCAAGAGTGCTTTTAGCTTTCTGGGAAAGAAAAAAGGATTAGCCGAGATGGCTGTGCTGAACTTTGTGTTGATTTGTGCTGGTAGTTCTGAAACAACAGTAAAAATGGTTAAGCCAAGCCAAGCATTTTTATTATTTCTTATTCTGTATTTATGGCAAATTGAAAAGTAAAATATATGTGTATATATACATATATTTCTTTTTTTTGGCTGGGTGAACTATGTAGCATAGCTCAAAATAAAGTGTTTCATTGCTTTGAACTCTTCTTTACTCTTATAAACTGGGTATGGGTGCTTACTTGCAACAGAGGAAGAATCTATATGCAGTCACTGCCCCTCTTTGCCTAGCCTGCACCAAGAAAGTGTGGCTGTGAGATATCCTCTGCTAGGAGGATGAAGTAAACAGGGTGTAGGACTTTACAGCTGGTACTAAATCAGTTTGGAAGGATCTGTTAGCAGAAGTGAGACAGGATCGTGTTTTTATATACATGAATCCTCATCCCGGTCTCTGGAAGGGGCTGTTTGTGTCTCCTTTGCTCTAGATGAGTTACATGAACTAAGATCAAGTGACCCAGTTTTTCATATGTCCAGGAGCTGAGAGACTCAGAAGCTAAGGAGAAAAAAATCACCTTGCTCTTATTTTACCATCTGTGCCTTGTCTCACTGCATGCAGCTCTCAGGTTTGAACTTTCTGGGATGCTTCCAGGAAGCCTTACAGCAAGGGATGGCATCGATATTTCCCTATTCATAAGGCAGCTCCTTGACCAGTATGGACAGCTCCAAGGGAGAGGGAACTGCATTGTTTCTGTGCTGCCTTGCATTGCCGGCCTTCTGAGGTAGCCAGGAAAGGCATAGGTTAGTGCTAATTGAGATGTGGCCATCTGTCAGACACGAAACATGCCAAGACCACCTTGTGACTTTTTTATAAGGGAAGGAACCAGCCATTGGTGGCAATATTTAGGTGCTACAGACCTTGAACAGACTCAGATAATTTGAGATGATAAAGGTTCCCTTTGGATACATTAGGGATCTCCCGAGTTGTTTCACTTCAAATGCCTTTTCATCCATTGTGAAACTGCAGCAGAACTGCTGTAAGTCAAATGCTTCTTTGCAGCTGAGTGCTGTGAAAATTGAACTGTTATTTGTGTCAGAGTATTTCTCAGGCTCCAATATGTAGAGACACATATACAAACATGGTAAGAGAAAGTCCTTTCTCCAAAGAGCTGATATGTTAACTAACCAGGACAGGAAAAGTGGAGAGTAGAGGAAGGCATCTAGTTGCACTGAAGGTCTCCCACCTAGATTTGAGTGGGTTGACGCCCAACTGGGCAGACATTAAGTTAAATTAAATGAATTGCAGGTTGTCACATTGGGCTGATTCAACCACTTAAAAGAGAGATGAATCCTTCTGTCACACAGTGTCAGTGGATTTGGCATGAGACATCTGGAAGAGCTGTACCTCTTTGGAGCAGTGGCTGAAGGCAGGAGGATGCCCCAGTGGATAGGGAGCTGGGTGAGCCCTATGAGTCTGATTTCCACTTTGGCCACTGTGATTTAAGGAGAGTGCCAGGCCTTTTTCTTGCTGCCTGCAGCCTACATAGCCTGTGTGAAGCCTCAAAGCTTAGAAGTCTCAAGAGCATCTGTGCATGAAGGACACAATGGTTTCCAAATCCTCCATCATCCTGCAGATTTAAACTAGTCGATGCCTGTACTGGAACATTAGGAGAGCGCTCTGTGGCTGGCAGGAAACTAATGAAAAGGCCTTTTCCTTTCTGCACTAGTAGACCATGAAAATAAAGAGAAGTTCAGATTCCCAACTCCAGTCTCCTGCTGCTGCTCCCATAGCAAGGATGCAGTCCCACTGCCACTCAGGATGTCTGACAAGAACTTGCAGAGGATGTGTCCTGTAAAGGCATGCAGGCAGATAACAGGACCTGGTCTCTGGCTTGGCTACCTGGACAGACCACAGGCAAGGAGAGAAGATGCTAAACATGAGTAATAATGGAATGAGAAGCTGATGGAAGTTATGGATAGCTCCATGAGCAACAAATGGATTTTACAGGCAAAGGAGAAAGAAGCTGATATGAAAAGTTGTGGAAGGGCAAACTGGAGGGGACAGACCAAAATGATAGAACGTTATGGTTAGTAAGCAGTGTAAGTTGAGGACTGATGGGTTGAATGAATGGTCCCACAAGCATTTCACTAGATGCACTAAAGGATTTACTCTGCCTGGCTGATAAATATCTAGTTGCCAGGAATGCTCATTGAATTAACTGATGCCACCTTAGAATGCAGAAGGGAACATAAATTTATCTTTCTTATTAATTTCTATGTGCTTACCTGCCTTTTATATATGATACAGGGTTCTTCTCCCCTGGAGTAGCTGCAAAAGGGAGAGGAAGAGTTTTTCCCGAAGAAAATGTTCTAACAAATATCTGAGGGATGCTTTGCAATTCCCTCCTTGCCCTGTGCAGTGCAGGAAGCCTTAGAGGTACTAGTTCACATGCTGTGTCCACAGTGCTGTAGCCACGTTCATGTGGGTAGGGATGTGTACAGGGAAGCTCTTCAGGAAGTCTGGACACCCAAAGACCCCTGTCATTCCAGAGGAAAATAAAGGCAACTTTTTATCTCGTTGTTTCTGTTCATGGGAAGAGGTCTGGATCCCAAACTGCTTGTCCTTTTTGTCTTGCTTATCCAGTGCCTCCAGCATCAGATCTCCTTTTTCCCACAACACGGAGGGGAACACCTATAGCTTATAGTTCTCTGCTGTCTCTTTGTATATTCTTACAGCAAAAAGAGTTTTGAGATCCCTTCTCATAACAGAGATCTACAGTAGAAAAGGAAGACATTTTCCATGTAAAGACAGTATTAAAGGAAGTCAGGCCTTTGGTGTTCAAGGAAGAGCTCCCTGCTGGAATCGGTGGAGGGTTGTGCTTCCAAATTAATTGCATGCTTCTGTCCTTAGCATCTGGGCATAGAATCAAAAGTGATGAGCCAACAAAGCAGCACTGAGCTGCTCCGGCAAACAGTCACCATCAATAATGAGAAATACTAGGAGAAGTACTCTTTGAAATTCAAATCACAAGGAGCATCATTTAAAAGGGAGCTCGGTAGAAGCAGAAATACCATGCACCACACATTAATTGTCATGCATGTGACAAAATCCTCTGTATTGCTGTTACTTAGCAGCATTCAATGTATTCCCATATTATTAATGCCATACCTGTGATGAAGTAATTAAACTGGCAGCCCATTTCTTCTGAACTAGAGGCCAGGCCTTCAGCTGGTATAAATCAGAACAGCTCCACTGCAGAGACTTGGATTTACAACAGGCTGGGGAGCTTAGCCATTGCTTCTAAATAAGAGAGCTGAAAATGAAGTCAAAACCATCACCACTATATGTTGTTTCTTCTGCCATAGAGTAAGGGTAAATCAGGTTTAGGTCCCTACTGACCTGAAGCCCCTCCCGAAGCACACTGCAAACCATCCAGCAGATTCAACAAATTAAATTGGGAAGGTTAACTATTTAATAACATGCTAGTGATTTCTTCCAAATGGGAACACTTAATCTGTACTATATCCTATTCCTTTCATAACCAAACTAATCAGGAACACTCACAAATCCGTTCTGACAGAAATGTTGTATTATGTCTGCAGGAGAAGAACTGATGTAGAGCTCATCACCCTGCCCTCCCCTTTGAAGCTGTCTAGCCACAGCTGCCTTCTGTCCACCTTCCATGCCCCAGCCTTGGCAGGGTTCAAGACCAGGTTGGACAGAACTTGGAGCAACCTGGTCTAGTGGAATGTGTCCCTGCCCATGGGAGGGGGTTGGAAATGAGTGAGCTTTAAGGTACCTCTCAACCCAAACCAGTCTGCAATTCTATGACTCAAGCCTGGCTCCTGAGGTACTCATACTTCTACAGAAGCAGGAAGACTCCATAGCACCTTTCACATCATGATCCCAAATGGCAAGTCCAGTCCTTGCACAGGAGAAGCGTTCAAGTGTGTGATTGCAACGACAGCATGGCTCTTTCAGATTGTGGGTGTCCTGATACCAGACACTTTATCTTTTGCTCCATAATGTAATTCTAGGAAAAATTTCCCCTGGATTTGCCTTACATGCATTCACTTCAAAATAGCAGCTTCTTCCCACATTCATGCAACTGATCAATTAAACATACTTTGGATGGATGACGCAGTACTTTTGACCTCCAAATATCTTCCTTTTTGGTGCTAGATCACTGACAATCCTATTCTTTTTCTTTAATCTCCCATTGACAGGATACCAATACATTATACCAGTTTTTCTGGGTGCTCTGTAAATTTTCCTTTTCTCAATTAATGCAGATTCTTTCCTACAAAAGAACTTGTCCCCATTAAATGCCTCTTGCCTGCCAGCAGTTAAGTCTACCAGCTTTATCCACCTCTCCTAATCTACCTGTTCTATAAATTACTGGAATCACTGAGACAGTACAACTCTTCTTTCTTATATTTCTGTAAGAAAGTACAGCAGGGAGGCAGAGAGAGTTTCAACTTCAGGATTTATGGCAGTCATTGCTTCATAAATAATGGATCATAATCATATAGAAACACTTACATGTTCTGGAGGGGTTTAGTCCGAGAAGTCTCCTTCACTCCAGGGAAATGCAAAGCTGGGTCCCATAGGGAAATTTTCTACTGCAGATTATGCTGGGCACACAACACACAGAAACCAGCAGCATCCCCAGGATGATTGACAGAGCAGAGTTACTGAAGCCAAACATTCTTTACAACCCAGCTCTAACATCAATGCTGAGCAGTTGAAACTTCCAGGGGTATGATAGTGCCATCCCTTCAAGCTCTTATAATTTCCAACTACAACACACCTACAGTGAGTCAAGTCATTTACACTCATGTAAAACAGCTTCAGCTGGGGTGGATTAGCATGGCTGATGAGATTAGGCTGGTTTTCTTGAGGCAATACCCTATGGCCCACAACCCTGTCTAATTGGACTTTTGAAAAGCATAAAACATAATAACAATGGGCTTTATAGTTATACAGAAAACCAATGTATTCTCATTGTTCCTTATGCTGAAAGACTTGGATGCACACTGCAGAGACTGTGATTTCAGGTGATTTATTTAGGGTTTATGTCTTGTCTGCCTTTGTCTTCTGTCTGAACACCTCCTCTCCCATCATTATCATGACTTGATGTCTTTCTGGAGGCATCTAGGAATTTTGGTGGAGTCATTCTCTGGGACACACCTGAAACCAAGCTGCCTCATTTTCAGGCCTGGTGAGAAAGGTGGGACAAGAAGGTATTCAAACATCTTGCAAAACATCCTGAGGAAATCCTTATCTTTCATCCCTGTGAACATCAGAAGCTTCAAGGAAAATGCTCACTGAAAAGGCAAATGTAAAGAGTGCCGAGGCGTTCACACTTCGATGAGTGTGTGCCTTTGGTGTGTGAGAGAGGGTCTTTCTCCTCCCACTACTGCTTTGCTGCTGGAGAATGTCACGCATTGGCTTCTTCAAACACAGATTTTTTTCAAGTGTCTCAAGTACCAGCTGGAGTATTCTCTGAGAATCACTTGCCAGCACTCCTTGCTGGCAAGGACACAGTCCTTCCCCCATTGAGGGCAGTGGTAGAGCAGGGTCATGGATTTCTTCAATTCTTTTGGACCTGGGGGTCTGCAGTTTGCTCCACAATGATCCTTGAGGGTAGTTTTGTTCCAGATGTAGTCATCAAAGAATACATATTGTTAGCTTCCTGATGTAGCCAAGGTAGAGGGAGGTACCCACAAGGCCTCTGCCACTGGTTAGAGCATCTCTTTGGGGTGGTGCTTTTGGTGAGTTTCAGAGACCTGAAAGCAGGGCTGGATGTACATAAGCATGAATCATCCAGAAACACAGGCTGCTTTCTGATCAACGCTTTGTACTGCTCAAGTCTCGCAGTCCAGTTTGTATCTGGGTTAAGTACAGTTGTGCTGGTTTATACCTGGCAAATACTATTAGGAACTTCTGCGTTGTGTCTCCAGCCTAATCCAGTTGCTCCTCTTGCAGGATTGACATCAGGAGGATAACATCTGGTGGATCTTCGTGTGTGATGCTCAGCTGCAATGCATGTTCTATACACCTTTTACAGGGAGCTTGGCCACTCAGAGCCTCTCTGGCAGATATTTGCCCAGGAAACATTGCTTGAGGCTAATACAAGTATTTTCCCAAATTGAACCTCAGTACGTTCTGTCTGATTTTTATTTGTACACCAACTTTTGAACCTTGGTCTGAGTTAAAGAAAGAGACCAAGGGAGACACAGCTGTGATCACAAAGCATGTGTGTGTGGATTCCAGACGCTGTGCCAGCTTGCCAGAGAAATCACGTCATTTGCATCTTTTATGAGTTCATACTGACACTGATGATTCTTGGGCTGCTTGATACCTGTTCTAAAACCCAGGCACCACCATAGAATCATAGAATCATAGAATAGTTCGGGTTGGAAAGGACCTTAAGATCATCCAGTTCCAAACCCCCTGCCATGGGCAGGGACAC
>JAOEHX010043920.1:0-26870 GCA_025448015.1 Bolborhynchus lineola
ACACACCGATATTTTAGTTGCTCAGTCTCATGCTCTGCCAGTGAGGAGGGGCACAAGAAGCCAGGAGGGAGCAGAGAGAGGACACCTGACTCAAGCTATCCAAAGGGGTATTCCGTACTACAGCGTGTCATGTACGGTGTAGAAATGGGGCAGTTGGCTGCATGGGACTGGTTGCTGCTGGGCATCGATCCACACAAGTGGTGGCAAGGATTCGGACTCCTGCCTTTGGGGTTGTTATGTGGACTTTTTGCTCACCCTGAGGCTTCTCCCTGGTCCCCCATGTCAAGGAAGGCAGATTTACTTTGGGATGTGATGTAAAACATCTATTTTAAGGCAGACTGACTCTTTATTTCTAGTTGGGGTCTACCTACTGTCACAAAACTTCATCTTTGGAGAGGACAGAGGAGGCGGGTGATGATGATGAGGAGGATGAGGACTTGGACATCTTCGGGGGTTATGACAGCTTCCGGGGCTACAACAGCAGCATGGGCAGCGAGAGCAGCTCCTGTCTGGATGAGTCTAGTGATGATGAGGTAGCAGACCGGGAAGCTGGAGAGCTTCCGACCTCCCCTGTGCACCAGCCGTTCACAGGCCGGCTCCCAGACGACAGTGGCTCTGAGCCAGGTACTACGCTGCCTGTTCTACCTAAAGCATGTGTGTGATGGAAGGAATAAGGGCTGGGGGAGCTGATGGGTATGTGTGAGTATGCTTTGGGAGCAGCAGTACATTGACACTGCAGTTCCTGGGCTATGCGGGAGATCGGCTGTGTGTAATGAGGATTGCCTGTGCTCAGCTATGTTCTTGTGGTGCATCAACCCTGCCAACTGCTCACGTTTTTGTGCCTTCCTTCTCTCAGCTGTATGTGAGATGTGTGGAATTGTGGGCACCAGGGAGGCTTTTTTCTCCAAGACCAAACGTTTCTGCAGTGTCTCCTGTTCCAGAAGCTACTCCTCAAACTCCAAGAAGGCCAGCATCCTGGCTAGACTGCAGGTGAGTCAAAACCCTTCCTTATTCCCTGAAGATGTGCCTTGTACACAGGAGTTGGTGGTTGCTCTCTAGTTAAAGATCAGACTGCCATTACCAGTGGGTTGTTCTTCCTGCCTGAAGTCCCCAGAGAGTGCATGCCAGCTGAAGGATGGTGGTCCCTAGAAGCTGAGGAAGGACACATTGATTAATTTTAGCTGCTGTTTCTTCTTGTTCCTGTGAGCATTAGTAAAAATTGTAGTAACCTGAAAATCGCCCCAAGGAAGAGATGCATGCCTTGCTGTCCAGTTGCCGTGACTGGCTTCCTCTCCTGTGCCACTAATGTTCCTCATGTGCTTTCTTTTGTAGGGGAAGCCACCAACAAAGAAAGCCAAAGTTCTGCATAAGGCAGCCTGGTCGGCCAAGATTGGGGCCTTCCTCCATTCGCAGGGCACAGGGCAGCTGGCTGATGGGACACTGACAGGCCAGGATGGTGAGTGTAAATGCCAGTGAGGAGATGCAGCCTGCTGGAGCTGTAGGAAAGGGGACATCTGAAGGGCTGTAAGCTCTACAGTCCTCCTTCCCTCTGCTACACTCCCTTGTACTGAAATGATGTGTGTGGATCGCTCTGACACAGTCTAGCAAGACACAGGGCATGTCTCTCCCTCTCCCTGCAAGTGCTAATGGTTGGTGGGTTCCTGCCCATCCACTGCTGCAGCCTCACTCCTTCTGCAACTTGATGTGGAGTACAGACTATGTAGTCACAGTCCCAGAAGGTGCTGGCTTCTGCTGGCAAAGCCGACTTTAATGTGTCCTGCTGCCCCCAGCCCTTTGCTACCCCGCTCTCTGTGGGAAGGTGTATTTAACCCAAGTCACTTGTGTATCAGCTTGAGGAGCAACCAGTTGCTGCAGCGGAAGTAGTAGCAAGCTGCTGTGTTAAGGTAAGAGTGAGCCCCAGGAGGTGGCAGCAGGGATTGATCCCAGAGCAGGCTGCTGCTAGGGCAGATCTATAGCCTTGGATCAGGAGCAACTGTGGAATGAGTATTTTCGTGCTTCACTCTGATTTTTCACAGCACCCTTTGGGGAAACACATGCTGGTGATCTGACCCTGCAGTGTTGCTGCTGGGAAGGAAAGATGCTAAGTGGTTTAACGCTGACAGGATGCATTCTCCACTCTTACCCAGAGTGCTTGAGCCATGGGCTGGATTTGGTCCCTTTTCTTGCCCCTCCTGCTCCCCCTTTGTCAAAAGCAAGTGACAGCAAGGATCGATTAATAATATAGGATGCCTTCTTTGGGGAACTGGTCCCTGTGCGCTTGTATGATTAAATTTCCCACCAGGGAAAATGTGGTGGAATGCAGAGCTCCTGTGTGCTGGGGCAGAGGGATCTGTCTCAGGTAACAGGGTGCTCTGTGTCTTCTATAATCTCACTTGATTTTCTGCTCTCATGTCTGCTTATAGCGCTCGTCCTGGGCTTTGACTGGGGAAAGTACCTGCAGGAGCATGGCTTCAAGGCAGCTCCTGTCAGCTGCTTTAAACATGTGAGTTCTTTGCTGCGCCTTGCAGTGTGTATGGGGCATGTTGTATGCATGGGGCTCCCCTGTACTCCTGAGGCAAGTGGAGCGGAGAGGTCTGGGGATCTGGTGCAGTGAAGGGAGTTGGGGCTTCTCACAGCTCAGAATGGAAGTCCCATAATGGGACCAGCAGTTCTGGGGAAGAAGCGGAGGGGGACTTGATAGAAGCATTGCTGGTGGTGATGCCCCATTGCTGG
Source organism: Bolborhynchus lineola (assembly GCA_025448015.1). Lineage (NCBI taxonomy): Eukaryota > Metazoa > Chordata > Aves > Psittaciformes > Psittacidae > Bolborhynchus > Bolborhynchus lineola. The sequence goes on from JAOEHX010043920.1 coordinate 2,734, forward strand.
CTGGGGACACTTTGCAATTTGTGTGGGTGAGCACAGCCCAGGGTGGTATGTGGGGAGAAACTCAGCTGATGTGATCGTGGATTTGCAGTCCTTATGGGCCAAGTAGCTGAACCAAATATGTGGAAGAGTGGCAGTTCTTAGGTGTTATAGCAGACCCAGCCTCTCTATGTAGTAAGACTTTTTAGTTGTGGTCTGTGATAATACTAACAAAATGTCCTTTATCTAGAGGATAGGTCAGGAAGACTTGGCAGTTTTATTAGTGGTTATGGATTTTGATACCATAGAGGAACAGCAACAGTTACTTTGGGCTACTAGGATTGCTGACAGTGAAATAGTTGAACATTGCTATACGGTGTTCTGCCTTCTGGGATCCTCAGTGAATGCCTCAGTGAGATGTTTGGGACAGTTTGTTTGCATTTCAAGCTGTTGGCAGATAAAGAAAGGGTAAGGTATGCATGTGCCTAAGGTGAAAGTGTGGCTGCCTAAAACATGTTTCTGACAGCTAGAATGAGTCCTGCTCTAACTGTCCCATGTCTCTTGTGGCTGCCTCGATCCTTCAGGTGCCGCTCTTTGATCAGTGGGATGATGTGGTGAAAGGTATGAAAGTGGAAGTGCTGAACAATGATGCTGTGCTCCCCAGCCGTGTGTACTGGATTGCATCCGTCTTGCAGACTATAGGTATGTCTGCAATGGAATTCCTGACAGCTAGGGATGGCTGACCTCTGAGGGAGCCTTTAGGGAGCTGAGTGTTGCTGGTCAAGGAAACCATCAGCTCTTTCAGGCTCTGCAACTGCTGAGAGATTTTGGAACAGGAAATACCAGAGGGTGGGGGTGGGAGGAAACCAGCAGCTGGTTCCTCTTCTGGTTGCTGGGCTCTTTGTAAGGGTGGTTCTGCCTCCAGAATGGCTGGGGCTCTGATAGCCTGTGCAGAGCGTTGAAGGCCATGCTGTCAGGACTAAGCCTCTGGTGCCCAACAGAAAGAGGAGAAATTCCTGGTCTCTAATGCCTTGCTGGGGTTGTCTGTTCTGTCCTGGCAGGGTACCGGGCCCTTCTGCGGTATGAGGGCTTTGAGAATGATGCTAGCCATGACTTCTGGTGCAATTTGGGCACAGTGGATATTCACCCCATTGGCTGGTGTGCCATCAACAGCAAAATCCTGGTACCACCACAAAGTGAGTATGGGGTGAGAGGGGTGATGGAGGAGCCTTGGTTTGTGCCTAGAACAGGAGGACAGGTCCTCCCAGTGTACGTGGGACCACAGCTCTATTTGTGCTCTGACTTACAAAGAGCAGTTAATTCTTTGGGAAGCTGGAGAGTGCTTGAAGTGCTCCCCCTGCATCTCCCTGTGTTTGACCCTGGGGGTGCTGGAGACAGAGTTGGTGTTAGACCTACAGACAAAAACTAATGCAGCTGCTGTTCCTCCTCCTGACCCCAGACAGTGGCTACGCTTAACCTTTGGGGGAGCTTTTTGGTCCTACATCCTGGGCAGTGTCTCTGGGGAGAGCAGTGGCTCCAATCACTGCTCAACTGGCAGTTCAGAGAGGGATGCCAGTTTAGCAAAATTCTGACAAGCTGAGATTTGCTTGATGTGGCTCATGTGTTTTTGCTCTAATATCACTTCCACATCTAGATCAGTCAAGTTGGGTGTCTGCTTGACCCAGTCCAGTCTGTAATGGCCATCCTTTGCAGCCAGTTGTGGGGGCAAGCTGGCAGAACTGAGAGCAGGTACTGCATCTGAAAAGGCCCTTTTAAGGCAAATGGGCTCTCAGAGAGGAAGAAGGGTGTAGTGTGATGCTGTAATCTCTTTGATCATAAAGATACGCTTTTTCCCTATGTGTATGTAGGTATCCATGCCAAATACACTGACTGGAGAAGTTACCTCATGAAAAAACTGGTGGGAGCCAGGACAATCCCAGTAGATTTTCACATCAAGGTAAATGTGGAAGATGTCATTTTATGTGTGGAAATGAAGCTGAAGCCAAGAGATATGTATGCAGCATGTCTCTTCTGGTTCTGATCCTTTCAACTCCTGTGTGACTGCTTGAAACCTGGCCATGACAGGGACAGTGAGTGCTTCCCCGTGCTCCTGATACCTGTCATGATCCTGTGGGGAATGCTGAAGCCTCCAGGCCCTGTCAGCACAACTGTTTCTCCTTTGGGTCATAGGTGGGATTTAAAGCTGTTATCATGTAGTCTGCTGGGAAATACTGGGGGTGAGGTTTACCCTTTTGCTGAAAGGAAAGGCCAGTGAAGCTCCAGCCTGAGCTTCACCTGCCTCATTTCAGCACTGAGAGTCATAAAACGCTTTCCCTACGTATTGGTAGCACAGCAGCCCGTGGGGAGTGAGAGGGGTGCAGGTTCCCTCAGAGTGCATGGAAACAGCTGTAAAGAAAGAAGCCTTGGCAGCTTTGTAGCTCTTGAGCCTGTGCTAGGGATAGACCTTGTCAGGGAAAAGAGACTCTTTTGTCCTGGGCAACTTTGGAAACCATAGATAAGGAAGATGGTTCCAGAGACAGCAGACAAGTGGTAGGTTTTCCTCTTTGTGAGGTAATTGGTGACACTGGGCTGGAAACCTTGATAGAGTTGGTGTTTCCCTTGTTACTTCTCAAAGTCAAGAGGATGTTTGTAGCTTATTGGTCCTGGGCCACAGCTTGTAGCTGAGAGCTCATACCATGGAAGGGGAGTGGTGGAGGGAGATGGATGTTGTCAGTTTCTGTCTTCCCTTTGCATCTCAACTCCCCTCTGGTGAACAGGAAGTGGAAGGGAAAGATCTGACCTTAAAAAAAATCAGATTCAGCTGTAGGCTAGTTTTTGGTTGTCTTGAGTCTGTTTTGAGCTGTACTTCCTAGCTGCTGCACAGCATTCTGGCATCACAGTACCAAAATGTCAGGAGTGCTGTAACACTTTTGCCCATTTGTGGATGAGTAGGGCCAGGCTGGATCAGCAAACTGAAAGTCTCAAACAAATCAGTTAGAAGGCAGCCAGTGACTCATGTGCCTGCACCTTTGGGTCAGTCTGCAGAATAACTCTGGCATTGGAGCAGATAGATCATCATGTTGCTCAACCTCTGATCAGAGTGAAAAAGTGAAAATAAGGACTTGAGCTCTTTAAAGTCAACTGAAAATCCTGTTGCCCTCTCTTCTACACCTCTGACTGCATCCAGCCTTGAAACCCTTGTGGTCTTTTCATGACTGAAAAAGGCACACGATTCCTCACTCAGTTCTTGGTCTGCTGGAGTTGTCAGGAAGTGACATCTCTTTCTCCCACTCAGGACATTGACAGAAGGTCCTGGCTAAGCATGGCTGCTGGGCCAGGGTGGGGGTAGCTGTTATGGGGCCACAGTATAGTGGAAACTTACGGGTGCATGTACCCCACTGTGCTGCTGTGTGTAGGTTTGGCAGCTCCCTGCTCTGTGATGATCCTGCTCCCATGCATCCCTTCCCAGAGGTGTCTCCCAGTCAGCTTTGGGAAGTGCAGGGTGTTGGCCAGCAAAGTCAAAGGGGAAAGCTGTTCTCCGGAGTGTCTGGAGAAGGAAAACGCCAAGTGTGATTGATCTCTGTTCTTCTGTTGGTTGTTGCCAGATGGCAGAGAGCATGAAGTACCCGTTCCGGCAGGGCATGCGGGTGGAGGTGGTGGATAAGAACCACGTGTCCAGGACGCGCACGGCAGTGGTGGACACGGTGATTGGAGGCAGACTGAGACTCCTCTATGAGGACGGTGACAGTGATGATGACTTCTGGTGCCACATGTGGAGTCCCCTCATCCATCCTGTGGGCTGGTCACGGAGAGTGGGCCACAGCATGAAGAAGACAGGTAGGGATCATAGCACCACAAGCATCTTCTGATTTGCTATGAGCTGTCTGGACTCTGCTGTTAACAGGTCTTGACATATTAGGAGCCAGGCAGTTGTGTCAGGACCTGACAGACAAAGTCTGTGTAGTCATGTGTCTGCTGCTTTTCCCTCTGGATAGATAAAAGCCCAGTGGTCTGCTGCCATACATCGGGAAAAGGGGGCCTGTAGGTTTCTTGCCTGAAGCAGGTAGTCTGTCCCCACAGTATGAGAATGCAGAGTTTGCAACATCAGAGGTGTTGAAAGTCTTTTTGAGGAAATTCATCCTGGCTTCTGCAAGACTGAATGCCACTAGGGTGGGTTTTTCTGGACTTTACAGAGAATAAGTTTTGATCAGCTCAGATTGGTAGAGAAAAAGCCCCAAACAAGACTCCAGCACTGCTCATCCCTTTGGTTCCATCTCTTCCTTGCTGCAGCACCCTAGCGACTACAGCTGTATGTAGAAGTGTTAGCAGTAGTGCTCAGGAAGCTTAAACATCTGCTTTTAAGCAAGCTTTGCATCACAGCACGTGTTATGAGAAGGTGTAAAGGGACTGACCTGTTCTTACTACTCTCCTCATGGTCTCTGATCTAGGTCTTTTATAGTAGCTGAGCTCTCACCAGGGAGTTAATAACCAATATGTTTTCTTACTGCAGTTGCTGCAGGTTTCTTACCTCTGTTTCTTTCATTCCTCACAGAAGAAAAACGCAGTGAAATGGCAAACCATCCCACCTTCCGGAAGATTTACTGTGATGCTGTCCCCTATCTTTTTAAGAAGGTAGGACAAATCAGCAAAGGAAGCAATGATATCGCTTCCTTCCTTGGGTATATGTGCTGCTGGGGGGGTTGTTGAGAATGGCTTATTTGTGTCTTTTGCAGCTACAGGGCAGTAAGGTGTTTGGGGTGTCAAGGTTGTGGTTTGGCAGGGGCAGGTCTAAATAGAAAGATGGAAGAACTAGAAGACAATAACAGATTGAGGGACTCAGGTGAAGGGCAAGCAGTTGCTTGGAGCTTTATGTTGGAGAGGGAAGACAATTGCATGGAAGAGATCAGTTCCAGCAAGGAGCTGGATCATGTTGGTAAGGACTGAGATGAGAAGGGGACTTGCTTTGCTGTGAAGCAGCAGCTGAGTACTAGGCCTGACACTCTGACTGACCAGAGCCCCAGCAGGAGATTGCTGGCTCAAATACAGTGTTGCTTTGCCTGCCTCTTTGTATTTCTTGTAATATTTCTTTCCTCTCCCAGCTTGGGTTGAGCCAAGTGGAAAAGCTCTAATCTGTGCTTGATGTCGGAATGGGACTGTCCCATACCCCTGACAGCACATGGTATACCAGAGTCTCCCTTAGGTACGAGCTGTTTATGCTGAAGGTGGATGGTTTGAGGAAGGCATGAAACTGGAGGCCATTGACCCCCTGAATCTGGGCAACATTTGTGTGGCCACTGTTTGCAAGGTAAGTTCAGTGGGGAGAAGAGTGTCTGTTTAGCTGAGAACTCAGCCTCTCCTCAGGATTTTGCAAATGAGTAAGATTGGGTAGGATTTTGCATTAGGAAAGGGCTGTCAAGAGAGGCAGGCAGCTGCTGTGTGAAAGAATCAGCATTACCTCAAAGGTATGAGGAGCTGATGAGACCAGCTGTTGTCCATGTATACCTAAGTGGACAGCATGAAGATGAGCATGCTTGATCTGCAAGCTAACTGTCCAGTGTGTGTGACTGACAGCCACTCTTTCTTCACCCTTGGGCATGCAGTAGGAAAGATTTGTTCCCCAGTTCTTGGAATGCATAAAGAGAGGCCTCTAGTGCTATCTTGAGGAGAGACAGAAGAGCAGAAGAGTTGCGGGGTGACCTCTGTGTGGGGAGCAGTGTGTCTTTATGGGCATGTTTTCACTGATACGGGAGCTGAGGATGGATGTGTCTCCTGCAGTCTGTCTTGATGAGGTGGTAGTGAGCTCTATTCTATTGTCGGGGAAGTAAATTGCTTGGCCATGTTTCCTCAGCGAGGTGCACTGCATGTCCCAAAAATGTGGCATCAACTTGTGTTTTTCTTGCTCTCTTCAGAATCTGTTTGCCCTTGTAGAACCCAAGCAGACAGCTTTGAAACCTGAGGTTTGGCAGGGAGGTACGAGGAGAGCTCTTTGTGTTTGTAAAATTCTCCCTTCAGCCATTGCTTGGAAATGTGAAGAGGTTGGGGCAGACATGCCTATCACATTTGATAGGAAAGAGTTACCAGGGAGTGATGGTATGGGACAAGTCTTGTTGCTGTAGGAGTAGCAAGTTTGAAGGTGGTGCTCTTCCCTTCTGCCTAGGAACGAATTCATGACCTGGCCATTGTGGTGGGTCTCTGGGCTGCCAATAAAGTCTGTTTCTGAGGGAGAACCTGACCATTCCTGGCTGAATCCTTTTCACTAGGCTATTAGCCTTGGTCCCAGTCCTGGAGAAATTGCTGCTGCTTTGGGGACTAGTTTGTGTTGACTGACATATAAGGAGAAGCTACTATACGCCCTGGAGCATATAACGTTGCATTTTACCCTCTAGCCGCAATTGTGATATCTCTGTGGGGACTGCTGGGGGGATCTTTTGAGAAGAGAGGTTTTAGAGGAAGTGAAGCTCTACACTCATGTTCTTCACTCCCATCTCAGGTTCTCTTGGATGGGTATCTCATGATCAGCATTGATGGAGCCACGTCTGATGATTGCTCTGACTGGTTTTGCTATCATGCCTCCTCACATGCCATTTTCCCTGTCAGTTTCTGTCAGAAGAACAACATCACTCTGACCCCTCCAAAAGGTGAGATTTGGACTCTTCCCTATGGTACAAACCTGCAGGGTCAGGTTTGGGCGAATCAAACCCCAAGTGTCCCAGTCTGCCTGTTTTCAGGATGGTAGGGCTGGTTCAGAGATCCAGTCAATTTTTGCTCTGCCCATATTCCAAATCTTACTACTCTGTGGGAGGAAGTACCATCTCTAGAGGGCATTAATGGCATGGTGGATAGCTCCTGGCAGATCAGCAGGAGAGGTGTCAGATCCCCAAATTGAACAGAATCAAAAGTTTTAAGCAAAGAGAGGGTGGGAAGGGATAAGCAGAGTCATTTCTGCATGACTCGGTACTTTAAAGTGGCAGGAGTCACCTCTGTTCTTGTATGAATAATTCTGAGACCAGTATTTCTGCAAAATCCTGAGAGGCAGTCGCCCTCAGAGTATTTTTTACTGCTTTGTATGGCCATACCCCAAAAGTCTGGCTCTGAATTTTGCACCACTTTCATACAGTGCTGTTCTGTCCTCCTTTGATATATCTGCTGGTGGGAGAAAGACTGGTCTTAGTGGTATGCTTTGAACATACTTCCTGCCTGCTGCTTCTCCTCACCTTTCTCTGTGGTCTGGATGTATGACTTGACATAGATGTTTGGAGTTGTGGCTTACAGTGTTCTGTGTTTGCCCACTGGAGGGGGATGCTGCACTGCCATGGAGCCTGTGCACTAGATCTGTGTCCAAGATCAGGATCAGTCTGTACATGCTGGTTTATGAAACTGCTTTGCAATCAGTTGCTATGTCTCCTTCCTGCCTATTCTGCCTTTTCCTCCAGTTGGTCTCTTCAGTGATTGGCTTTTTCCTGTCACCACTTCTTCCTGCTGCAGGGCAAGATGCAAGGACCTTCAGGTGGGAAAGTTACCTGGAAAAGACTAAATCAAGACCTGTTCCAGCACGACTCTTCAATACAGTGAGTGTTGCCAGGAAGAAGAGCGGTGTAGAGGTGCTTGCAGTCAGTGAGCGAGAGCACGAGAGCTCTGGCTGTCACAGAGTGGTTCAGGTTGGAAGGCATCTCTGGAGGTCATCTTGTCCAACATCCCTGCTGAGGCAGGGTCACCTCTAGTGGGTTGCCCAGGACTACGTACAGACAGCTTTTGAGTATCTCCATTAATGGAGATTCTGGAACCTCTCTGGGCAGCCTGTGCCAGTGCTTAGGTGCCCTCACAGTGCAGAGTGGTTTCTGATGCTCAGAGGAAACCTCCTGTGTTTCAGTGTGTGTCCATTGCCTCTGGTCCTGTCCCTGGGCACCGCTGAGAGGAGCCTGGATCTGTCTTTGCACCTCTCTTCAGGCATTTATATACGTTGATAAGATCTCTCTGAGCCTTCTCCAGGCTGAACAATCCCAGCTCTCACAGCCTCCCATCATATAAAATATGAGCCTGCGCCCTCATCATCTTCATGACTCTTTGTGGGACTGTCTCCACTATGTCCATGTCTCTCTTGTACTGGGAAGCCAGAGCTGAACACAGCACTCCAGGTATGGCCTCACCAGTGCTGAGCAGAGGAGAAGCCGTGTTGGGCTGATTGGGATGAGCAGTGTCACGCCTTTGTGAATGTAATGGTATCTTGTTCCCTTTGAGCATGACCTGTGGTTTTGTAGTACTTTCAAGAGCTCCAGCCTCCTTGTGGGTTCTGCACTGCTTACTGCCTGTGGATATGTGGGTGAATGGGAGTCTGCTTTGCACCAGCAAAACTGCTGCAGCACCTGGGCCTGTGCTGGTCTTTCTGAACTCAGGGCTATGAGGCTGATGGGTTTGATCTGGTGCTCCTGAAGTCCTGCCTGCTGCTCCCTCTAAGTCAGGATCTTGGTTCCAAAGGCTGAGCTGAGACTAAGGCCACAGCCAGCCTTGGATCTGTTCACGTGTACCCCCTTCTTGTATGTGACTGGCTGGTTCTGTTGTGTCACTGTGGACTTGCTCTCTCTGTGCTTGCTTTAAGTTGGAGGCGAGCCTGTTCTAGGGTGCTGGTGGTCAAATGTGGGTTTGGACTGGCTCCTTGAGTTTTCTCTTTTCATGTTTTCTGCCACCAGGACTGCCCAAACCATGGCTTCAAGGCAGGCATGAAGGTGGAAGCAGTGGACCTGATGGAGCCCCGGCTCATCTGCGTAGCCACGGTGAAGCGTGTGGTCCACCGTCTCCTTAGCATCCATTTTGATGGCTGGGACAATGAGTATGACCAGTGGGTGGACTGCGAGTCTCCAGACATTTATCCTGTGGGGTGGTGTGAGCTGACAGGCTACCAGCTTCAGCCACCTGTTGTTCCAGGTGAGGGAAGATTTTACTGTGGTTTCTAACACTAGAGGCAAAGGTTTCCCTCTTCCTTCTCTGTGAGTGGCTCCTCCTTTTTTTTGGGCTTTGTAGGGAGGAGAAAATGGCCTCCTTGATTTGTGCTGGCTACCGTAAGTCTTCTTGCTGCCACACACTCTAGTAGCTGGCAGAGGGAGGAGTCTGTGACGGGGAGAAAACAGCTTGAGATTTGAAGTTGGCTCTGTTTTCCCTCTGTTTCCCCACCTACACACCAACAGAGTACTGCTCCTGATGAAGTTGAGTAGAGTTCCAGGTGGTCCTATCCCTGCACAGCTCCCTTTTACTAAGCCTACCTACAACCTCAGCCATGTAGCAGGGGGAGCTTGGCCCCTGCTCCCTTTTTTCATCAATTCTCTGGCTCTGTCTGTTAAAAGGTAAGAGCATCCCTCTCAAGAGTTTATTCCTTCCCTTCTCACGAGGAGGCCACTGCCTCACCTTTTCAGTTGTTTTCCTTCTTGTCCCAAGCTACAAACCTTGGTTCTTTACTGCCCCTGCCAAACCTCTGCTGGACCTCTCTCCCCTGTGCTGCCCCAGCCTGCTCCTGGGCCCTCGCCTGGAAGCACAGACAGCAACTACACCAGAGCCATGCTTTCTCCTCAGCTGCTTGTCTTGGGAAGAGGGCGTTAGCTCGGGGGGACGGGTGTATCTTGTTTCTCGCTTATGTCACTTCATCCCAGTTACCTACTGGTTATGGGACTTGGCTTTCGTTTCCCTCTCGTCTCCATGACAGAGCCCACAACTCCAGCGAAGGCCAAGGAGGTGCCCAAGAAGAAGAAGAAACCCTATGGAAAGAAGAGTGAGTGATGTTTGGTTAGTGCCCTCCCGCCCGCTCGCTCGCAGGCTGGGCCCAGTTAGAGGAACCCTGTCCATGTCCTTTCAGAGCAGGAGAGAGAGGCCTTGGCTTGCTGTGGATGCCCTCACTCAGCTGTGGGTTTGACAACACAGCTTCATCTTTCTTAAATGCCCTATTACCTAAAAGAGCAGAGAGCTGTGTGTGCGGGAAGGATCTGTTTCACAGTCTACTTTCTGTTGGCTGAGGTATAGATGGCGCTTGCTTCCAGGCGTGAGGTTGTGCTGCTTTCCCTACTGTGTCTGTGGTCGGAGGGAGATTGCTGCAGCTGAAGGGTAGCTGGAGAGCAATCTTGCCTGCTTTGTGCTGAGAGAAAGAAGGCCTTAAGATGGCTGAAGAGGCCAGTAGCGGGGCTGCACCGTGTTACTGTTTAATCTTGTTGTTGTTGTTGTGATCATTGTTGCAGTAGCTGTGGCAAATCATGTATAGACAGACAAGAAATTCCTTCCTGGGGGGTGGAGAGGAGAGGACATATAAAGAATTTAAAGACATCCAACCTAAGGAAAAATGTCAGTTAAAAATGAAATTATTAATGTTACAATGTCCATGCCTTGCAGTCAACATGCCCATTGCCTAGGACTAGACCCAGACAGGTAAGCAAAGCTGACTCCAGACTGATTCCAACAGGACCCACTCCTTGGAAGTTAAGCACACGCTGAAGTGCCTTTAATGGAGAACATGGAGGAGCGTATCTTGAGATGATAACTGTAGAGTTTTTCTCCAGTAGGGCATTTCTGTGGAGTAACCAGTTGACAGCTAATGGCCATGTAGCTTGCTGATCAGTTGTGCTGGTCCCTGGTCTGTGGTTTCTCAGTGGAGCAGGGTTGCTGATTTTCCAGGGAAGAAGAAACACGCTTTTCCCCATGCTCTGTTATCTCTTTGTTAAGGAAAAAAGTTACCCGTCAAAACCCGCAGCATCAAGCAGACTGCCAAGAAGCCTTCTGCTACGAAAGCGAAACGAGAAGCAAAAGCTGCCAGCAAGGCTTTGCCAGAGCCGTCACCTGATGAGAGTAAGGGAGTGAGTTACTCTACCCAGCAGGCACATGCAGCTCTCTCACATACACCATACCACCAGCCCTCCAAAGGCCTGTGCTTCTTGGCTGTGTAGGCATGGGTGCCCCCGGGTATAGAAAGGAGTCCTTCTTCACTCCTTCAGGAACAGACGGAGTGGAAGAAAGCCCTTGCCTGCTTTCCCTGGGAAGGGTTGCCTCCTGAAAAGGTTTGATGGCACCAGTACAGCTAGATATATTGATACTGCTGTTGCCCACTGAGGGCCTGACTGCCCTGCTCAGCAGTCTGATTGTGTGAGGTCAGTCTGGGAGGAGAGACAAGATGGACATTTCCAAGGTGTGCTGTCACATTCCAGTCCCTGTAAGGGCTGTCGCAGTTGGTTCTGCTGACCATCAGGAGGTGTGCTGACCAGAAAAGCGTCTGGCAGGTGGGTCACCTGCCAATCCTAGTGGATATTGGGGAAGAGGGTTGGGTGCGGCACTTTGCACACATGGGGATGAAGCCTCATGAAGGTTTGTGTTGCTGAAAGAGGGTTAATTTCCCCTTTGTGGACTCAGACAGGTAGAGAATGGACCCCATGCTATTCTTCCCTAGGAGAAGTTGTTGGGAGCAGGCAGCTGAATGCTGCCAGGCTTTAGTCCCATCCTAATTGTCATTGTGGTCATGGATAGCTTTGTGCTGGCAAGAGAGGGCTGCCTATAGTAAGAGACCCTTAAGAAGCGGGCTGGAATCCTGGGGTGCTTTGAGCATCTGCATGAACAGATCAGGTTCTGGGGTGCTACAGGTAGAGTGAGGCGAAATGGGCTCATTTTACTTACTTATTTTCCCCCCTCTATTTCTTGCTAGTCATTGCCACTCAGGTGAAAGAAGAAACAATCGACCCCTCGATAGCAGAGTTTGAAGATGCAGAGCTTCCAGTTCCTATCAGCAGCATAAAGCAGGAGGAGGTCACAGACTGATCTTGGAGCATCCCCCAGCTGCCCGCAGCAGCCTGCACTTCACTTTTTGCGGCTCTTTGGGGAGGGTCCTGGCAAAGGGAAGCAGGAGACTACAAGGGCCTTCCCTCTTTGAGGCAGACTACCCTGCAGCAGCACGACTCTGCTTTCCTGGTGTGCAAGAAAACTTCCCCCAGATTTGTAATTTTAATCCCTGGGAGCCAGACTCCAGAAAGGTCACAGGCACATTGAGGAGCGTGACCAGGCTGCGGTTGTGTGTGCCTGGCTTTGGAGGTGCCTTTGAGCAGGAGTTCCCAAGGGGGAAGGAGACCACTAGAGGACAAAGGGCAGTGCTGTGGCTGGAGGTGGTGAGTTGCAGTCTGAGATGATGTGTGCAGGTCACATGTGTCAGGAAATTGGCTGCCCTTGTAGGACATCAGTGCTGTGCTCCCTGGTCTAAGCCCTGGTACCCTTGAGAAAGAGCAGGAAGAGTAGAAAGAGGTGAAAAAAACCCACCCCAAAAGGGATGATGATGGCTCTTGGGGGAGCAGGAGACCTCTTGGAGTGTCATCATTCCTTGGTTTTGAACCCAGAGCTGCCGAGGACATGGTGTACAGTTGGAATTTTAAATTTTTTTAGCAGTCCTACTGTAAGCACAATCTACAATCTGTACCTTAAAGCCCTGTGAATTAAACTTGAGGAAGAGGCCAAAGGTTTGTTTATTGCTTTCTGGGCCACCAAAACACCAGGGTTTAGGGGAGAAGAAGAGGGCTCTAAGTGCATCAGTAGAAGGCAGCAGTGGTTTGGAGTGGTTTGGGTTTTTATGGTTTTTGAGGGATGCAATAGCATTTTTCTGTGTGCTTGCAGCTGGTAACTTGCCAGTTCTGCGTAAGGGCTGAATATGACATTAGATAACTTAAAGCAAGGGATGTCATTTCCCATTTTAGGGCCAAAGAGTAACATTCCTCTCTCAGACAGGCCTCAAAGTTGAGGATCAAAACCAGAAAGGTCGGTATAGCAACAGTGAGGAAAAACAGTTTTGAATCTGGAGCAGGTCCCTGTGAGCTGTCTGCAGGTGAGGGTGTGTCTGGCAGTGCCACTGCAGGGCAAGCAAGTGCCTCCTTGTTAAATCCTATGGGGACAGCCTTGGCCATGCTCCCTCAAGCTCCCAGGCGAGAGCTTGTCATGCTAAAATAGTTCCTGCTTTTCATGACCAGAACGACTAAATGCTGGCAAGCTGTCTACAGAGCATGGGGTAGAGAGTGGGAGTAATTAAGACAATTTTCCTCTTTTTTCCCTTCTAAAGAGGGAAACAAAGCCTTTCACCAGAGAGGAAAGAAAGGGCTGTGGGGCAGCAATGGAACACAGGTGGGAGAAGTGGGGAGGGCCTGCGTCAAAGCAGGTGTGAGATGTGCCATCTTGGCCCGCCCCTAACTGCATCCTGGGAGAGGGAAACTGTGTTGGGATGAGCATGACAGGGGAGAGAGGTTTATCAAAGGCTTTTGATGGGGCTTCACTGCCTACCTGCTTCTGGCTGCTGCCTCTCCCAGCACCTCTGCCTCTTGTCACTGACTTGTCATAGATGGCTTAATGCAAGGGCGAAGCCATTGCATTTCTCTTGTCAAACAGCTGGGCTTGAGAGCCACCTTCTTTGTAGACGGGTAATTTCCAAATGCCTTCGGCTTTCTTAGATATAGATTAGATATTGGGTAGATTTAGATATTAGGAGATACTTGCTATGAGGGGTGCTGAGGCCCTGGCATCAGTTACCCAGATTAGCTGTGGCTGCCCCGTCCCTGGCAGTGTTCAAGGCCAGGTTGGATGGGGTTTGGAGCAATCTGCTCTAGTAGAAGGTGTCTCTGCCCATGGCAGGAGGTTGGAACTGGATGAGCTTTAAGGTTGCTTCCACCCCAAATTCTATGATTCTTCTATTTTTTTGCTGTAGCCATGGTAGTTCAATGGCTTGAAGAGTTTGTCTTTTAAAGCTTTCTCAATCTGAACAAAATTCTGACTTTAAAATGGGTCAGGGGGGTCCCAACCTGCCCTGCCATGAGGAATAGGTTGGGCACATGCTTATGATGGCATCAGTGATCCCATTCAATCAACAGGGCCACTGATCAGATTTTGCAGGACATAGAAAGGTTTCATTGTGCTTATGTTTTAATTCTGAGGAACTGCTGGGAATTCAGGCAATGTTTTCACTGATGATAATTTTTGTGTTCCTGCTCTGAAGACCTGAGCCTGCGCAGGATCTTACACTGGGGCTGTTTGCAGTCCCACTCGTAAACGCAAAACGAAGCTTGTGGATTCCAGCTTTTCCGTATGGCTGGAGGGAGCCTCCAGAAGAAAAAGCAAGGATTTGTCTTTCTTGTTCAAGTCACCAAAGCATGCTGCAAACACTGCAGAAGCTTGCTTTGCACCAGGTCTTTCCAGGGTCGCGTCTCTGTGTCCTGCGAAACCAAACCCCGTGTCTTCGGCAAATGAGCATCGCTTTGGTGGCACCAGCCTGTCTCCTTTGACTCTTGTTCCATATCCATGTTGCTCTGGTGGGGACAAGTCTGGAGATCCTGTTGCAGCCTGCACATTTCCTAAGCTCTGCTCTTGAAGCCTCTGGCTGGTGATTTTCCTGACCTCTTTTTCTTGTTGGGCTTGCTTGCAGCCTTGGTCTTGTCTCCCCAGCCAGGGCAGGTTTGGAAGGTGGGGGAAAGCTTCACTTTCAGCCCTCTGGCTTCTGTAGGGGACTCACAGGTGGCCCCTACACGGAGGTTGAGTTTGTCGATCCACCTGGAAACATGGCACTTGATCAGGGAAGGAAACGGGATGGGGCAAAGGGAGAGGTGAAACTCGGTGCCTGTGAATGGGCACAGGTCACTTCACAGCCAGGCCCCACATAGTTCAGGGTCTCACCTGGGTGACATTTGAATACCTGAATATGTGCCTAAGCCAGCTTGTGGCTGCTTTCCCTGTAGGAAAGCGCGGGCTACTTCGATAGCAGGATGCAGGTGTCCCCTGGGGCTGTTCCCCTCTCATGGCACTTACCGGCGCAGGGGAAGGAGCTGGCAGTCGCAGTGGAAAGGCACATCCCGCAGGTTGAGGATCTCCAGCCCAGTGAAGTTGCTCATATTGGGGATGCTGCTCATCTTGTTGCCCTCCAGGTAGAGACTTCGGATCTTGGGGCCAAGGCCAGTGAAAGCGCCAGCGGAAATCTGCAGTGAAGGGAGAGGGTCAGTCAGGGAGTGCTGGCGGGTACAGGAGAGCCAGTCTTTGCCCCTCTGCTACCAGTTATCCTGGGGATGGGGGGCTGCAAGCCTCTCCTCAATCTGGTGGCCACATGAAAGAGCCATTTCAAACAGCAGGGACTGTGAAAACTCAGCTGGTTTCAGTCACATTTTAGGACTCATTAGACCCTGTTCAGCCTTCTTAGAAATAAATAAGGTAACATGCTGGACGTATTAAAATGATCCCTGGGTGCTGTGAAGCTCATAGAATCATAGAGTGGTTTGGGTTGGAAAGGACCTTAAGATCATCCAGTTCCAGCCCTCTGCAATATGCAGGGACACCTCACACTAGACCCTGTCAGCCAAGGCTCTGTCCAACCTGGCCTGGAACACTGCCAGGGATGGAGCAGTCACAGCTTCCTTGGGCAACCCATTCCAGTGCCTCACCACCCTCACGGTAAAGAACTTCCTTCTTATATCCAATCTAAACTTCCCCTGTTTAAGTTTAAACCTATCTCCCCTTGTCCTGCTAGTACCGTCCGTACTGAAGAGTCCCTCCCCAGCATCCCTATAGGCCCCCTTCAGATACTGGAAGGCTGCTATGAGGTCTCCACGTAGCTTCTCTTCTCCAGGCTGAACAGCCCCAACTTTCTCATCCTATCTGCATACAGAAGGTACTCCATCTCTCTGATCATCCTCATGGCTCTCTTCTGGACCTGCTCCAACAGCTCCATGTCCCATATGAGAGTGCTGCTAATGCCACTTTCTTGAGAGAATGGAGATGTTCCGACTAATAGCGACTGAAGCCACACAGCAGCCCATAAGAGAAGAAACATGGCTAGGGCTGGGGAATAGTCTGAACTCCACTGAAATTGGGTGTCTTTCAGGACTAGAGGCAATAAGCCTGCCCCAGAGGAACTGGCGGCAAGGCTGGAGCAAGGCAATGCACCAGGCAAGCCTGAAGATACCTCTCTTCCCAGCCAGGCTGTGGACAAAACTGTGAAGCCTTTGGAGTTTGGAGACATCTGCTTGGATGCTCTTACAGAGGCCACCAGCCCCTATAGGGCAATGGAACAAGATGGGACCAGTGGCTGTGCCCTGCGGTGACTCTGCCCCTCAGAGGTCCCTAGCCCCACGCACCCACTGCAGGCCCATGTTGTCCAGGTAGAGGTGCTGCAGGCTGGAGGCCACAGGCAGGAACGCTCCATCCCCCATGCGCTTGATGGGGTTTCGGGACAGCTTCAGCTCGCTCAGGGCAGGCAGGCCCTGCAGGGCCGCCGTGGGCACCTCTGCCAGCTGGTTTCCCTCTAGGTGCAGCTTCTCCAGCATTGTGGTGGGAGCCAAGGCGGTGGGAGCGATGTGCTTGATGGTGTTCCCGGCGAGGTAGAGCCAGCGCAGCCCCCCTGCCCCGGCCAGGTCACCCTCTGCCAGCTCCCCAATGGTGTTGTGCTGCAGATGGAGGGAGATGAGGTTGGGCAGGAGCTGGAAGGCACCTATGGGCAGGTGGCTAAAGGCATTACGGTCCAGGTCGAGGTAGGCCAGCCGTGGGGCACCCTCGAAGGCGGTGGCTGCCAGGGTGGAGAGGTGGTTGTCAGTGAGGTAGAGGTAGACCAGGCTCTCCAGTCCTCGCAGCGCCCCAGGGTGCAGCGCCCTGATGCTGCAGCTCTGCAGGTGGAGGGACACCAGCTCCTTCAGGCCAGGGAAGGCGCCCGGTGGCACCATCCCAAAGGCGTTCCGGCGCAGGTCGAGCAGTTGTGTGTCCCTGGGGAAGCCCTGGGGGATCTCCTGCAGGCCCTTGTTCTCACAGGACCCATGGTGGAAATCGGGCGAGCAGGAGCACCCGCGGGGGCACTGCCTGCTGCCGCCTGCCCTCGGCTGCTCTGATGGTGTGGCAGGGGTGGGGGGCAGCTCGTGGTGGCCGCATCTCATCTCGGGGGGCCTCAGCGAGTCCAGGGTCCGGCCGCGGAGGGCAGCGGGTGCTGCACAGGTCCCCTCCACCTGTACCCGCTCCCTCAGCAGCCAGTGGTGGAAGGGGCGCAGGAGGCAGGAGCAGAGCAAGGGGTTGCTGGCCAGGTTGACCCTCAGCAGCGCCCCAGCCCCAGCCAGGGCCGGCAGCCCCTGCAGTTGGTTAGCGTGCAGGTCCAGAGTGCGCAGCCGGGGGCTGCGGGTGAAGGCTTCGGCCGCCACATCCTGCAGGGCTGCGTGGTCCAGAAAGAGGTGCTTCAGGGAGGCCATGGCCAGCGCCTCCTCGGCCAGGCAGGTGATGGGGTTATGGCCCATGTCCAGCCGGGTGACCCCATCCAGCCTGGCCAGGGCCTCGGCAGGCAATGCCTGCAGCTCATTGTGGTCCAGGCTCAGCCTGTGCAGCGCGGGCAGGGCGGCGAAGGCCTCGCTGCCCAGCACGTGGAGGGTGTTGTGGGACAGCCGGAGCCACCTGAGGACCGCCAGGCCCTGGAAGACCATGTCAGGGAGGTAGACCAAGGCATTCGCCCTCAGGTCGAGGACAGTGAGGGACCCCAGATGGCCAAAAGCACCTGGCTGGATCTCCTCAATGCGGTTCCCCTCCAGAATGAGCTGCTGGAGGGAGGACAGCCCGTCCAGTGACTCCTGGTAGAGGATGGCTACGTCATTGGAGGCCAGGTTGAGGTAGACCAGCCTGCCCAGCCCTCGGAAAGCCCCTTCCTCCAGCTTCTCCACCTTGCAGCGCTGCAGGTCCAAGTGTGTGAGGTACGGGGTGCTGAGGAAGGCTCCCGCTGGGATGACCACGAAGCTGTTGCCCCGAAGGTCCAGTTTCTTGGTGAGCTGTCAGTCACACAAACCAAACACTGAGTTACCGCAAGGCTGCCGCCACCACCCGCTCCCTGTCCCCTTGCCCACCTGTGGGATGGTGGTGGGGACGGCCGTCAGGCTCCCGTTGAGGCACACGACATGGGCACGGAGGTTGTCGCAGACACAGGGAGTGGGGCAGCGGGCGGCAGCCATCTCCCTCAGTGCCACTGTGAGCAGGAAGAGCCCCCAGGACAGCCTCATGGCGGAGGGCACCTGTGGCTGTGGAGGCAGTGGGGTGAAGCCAGGAGAGTGTCTCCAAACAGCCGTGTCTACCAGCACCGGGGACCAAGGGGGCTGTTGCTGTGACCTGGTGGGGCAGGTCTCACTGCCTCCTGCTCTCACACAGTGCTTTTACAGGTCATCGGCAAGGAAGAGAGTGGAAGAAGGAGAGAAGAAACATTTAGAATGGAAAGTGAAGGGCACAGAGAGCAGCGCTCCACTTGGAGACCTGAAAGCTAAACTCCCTGAGGGACATTTGGGGGCACCTACAAGGGGGTTGGCAGGATCATTGGTGTCACTTGTGGGGAGCTGGCTTGGAGCAGATACCCCCCTCCCATTTTCTTTGTATAGCTGTAGCATAAAATGATCTTGATCTGTACAAGGTATCAATATGCCCGCTATGAGAGGCTTGGGTTTCGTGTCAGGCAAGCAGGTATAGCCATTCACAGGATGTGATCACGCTGGTTGAGCTGCCATCCCTTAATTGCAAATGTCCCATCCCTGTCACCGCGGCCACTTCCCACCCCGCGGTTCTGCGCCTCCCGGAGCTATTCGCAGCAGGGCTTGCAGTAAGTCACCACTGTTTGGCAGCAGGACGGAGGGTTGGGTTTGGCCAGGCAGAGGTGAGCCCCTGGGGTGGAGGTGCCAGAGAGAGCCCAAGGCTGGGGGGAACATAGAGGGGGTGCTGGGGCTGCAGCTATGGTCAGTGCACACCCCCCAAGCTCTGGGGAGCAGAAGCAGTGGGGTCTGCAAGGCTGTAACTCATGGAGCCACACGGCGCCCATCCCTTTGCCCACCTTAGCTCCTCATCCCCCGCAGCTCCATCCCCAACCTGCCCTCCAGCCGCCACCACAGCCAGACCTCCCTCAGCACCCCCCTCCTCGGGTCACCAGGCCCCCCCTGTGCAATCAGTGTCACCAACGCGATGTCCCCACCTCAGCCCCCATCCACATGCCAGGCATCACCCCCCAACCGTGTCCCACACACCTTGGGGGTCACCCACCCGGGGCCTGGGGGTACCTGGACCTCCCGGAGTGGTAAGGAAAGGGAGGAGAGCAGCCGGCCACCCCGTGCAGCAGCAGCCCAGCGCCGGGGCCCGTGTTTGCTCTCCCCGCAGAAGCAGGAGCTGAAAGGGGCCGTTGTGTCGCAGTTCCAGCAGCCCTCACCACACGGAGCCAGAAATGCAGGAGGAGGAGGAGAAGGGGGGGCAAAGGGAGGCCAACCTTGGAGAGAGGGCAGAGACCCAGCCATCGCCTCCCTCCTTGCATGGCAGGGGTCTGGGGGCACCAGCACTGGGGAGCCCAAGCCCCAGCCCAGCCAGAGCCCGCATGGGGTTTGCTCTTGCTGTTGCCCGGGCTTTGCCTTTTCTTTCCTGACTGCCTAAGTCATAGGAGCTGCAGAGCTGCAGGGCACAAAGGTGACCTGCAGCCAAAACGGCAGCGGCAGCAGTAAGCCCGAGCTGGGAGGGCAGGCGATGGGGCTGTGCCTCATTTACAGCCCTCCCGTCTCCTCCTTTTGCTTCTCTGCTGGTTCCCAAGAGGCCAAGGGTGGCAGCGCCAGTATGAAATAGACAAGAAGGGCACGGAGGCCTTTGTTCTCCTCCCTGCCCCTCGTTTCCCTTGTTCGGCTCTGGGCTGCATTCCCCAGGAAACACAGCAGGTCTGCAGCCTGACAAAATCCCATGCTAACGTTTCTCTCTCTTTCAAGCCTTTCCCCTGTTCAGCAGTCTCAGCTGCCAGAACCATTATGTCCCACCCTGGTGCCCCCCGTGGGTGATGGACAGGCTGGATGGGGTCTGCCAACCTCTCCACTGCCAGATGGCCAAGCCTTCCTAGCTGTGGCCTTGGGTTGGCATCCCCTTCATCCCTGCAGCTCCCAGGGTGCTTATTGCTCTCATGACATGACACAGGGTGACCCAACTGCACCTTTATGGCACTGCTTTTGTGCTCATCTCCACCCTGCTACACAGGGAGGACTATTGGGGATGTAAATCTAGAGGGGGTGAATCTGCCTTGGGCTGGCAGGAGTCACCCTGAGCAGCTCAGTGCCTGCACTGAACCTCCAAGACCCATCCTGAGGTGGAGGTGGCCTCGGGGAGGACCACCTGAAGGGAGCAGCATCTGTTCTGGGTGCTCTGGCTGGTGGTCTTCACCCGGTGCCTGCTGCGTGCCACAAGTGTGGCTGGGCCATTATGCCCCTCCGAGCACCACCCCGGCAGTGTTCAAGGCCAGGTTGGACACAGGGGCTTGGAGCAACCTGGTCTGGTGGAAAGTGTCTCTGCCAGTGGCAGGGGTTGGAACTGGGTGAGCATTAAAGGCCATTTCAAACTGAACAATCCTATGACCCCAGTGCTACCCCCTTGCAGATGACCTTACAGCACTGCCTCTTCCCCATGCTGGAGGCTGGCTTCTTCCCAGACCTGATGGGCATCGCTACCCTCTGCCTAAGGGACAGTGGCGTGCAGCAGCTCTGGCCAGGCACTTGGAGGAGCCCAGGGAACCTGAACCACAGCCTCTGGCTGCGACCACCCTGCGGCTCAGTGGCACACCATCTGCCAGCTGATGCGGAGCTACCTGCACAGCCACCATCACTGCACAGCCACCATCACTGCCCAGCACCCCACCGTGTGGCCCCTCCACCCGTTACCCTGGCCAGGTCCTCCCACCCCTGCACGGCTGACTACGAAGGCACCAACACCTCCCTGGCTCTGCTGGAGGTCCATGTGGAAGTCGAGGTGTGGAACCAAGCACACTGGCACCGAGAGCCACGTCTGCCCTTTCCCCAGCCTCCCCCAGGCTTTTAGTTCGTTTGCTTACCCAGCAGGGGTCTAAAGCAGAGCTTTAGCTTCTACCCAGGCTGGAGGGAGGCAGCCAGCCTTTGCTCTCTCTCTGATGGGGCATGACAGCAGACTTGAGCTTCCACTTGGTGGGGCTTAACCCACCTCTACCAGGCCCGATGCTTTTGCTTTCCAAGAAAGGAAATGATTTACCTCTGCTGGTAAGGAGCACAACTCTACTGCTACCGCTACAGCGTTTCTCTGCTCACACATCAGAATTGACTAGGCTGGGAAAGACCTTTAAGATCATCATGTCCAATGCCCAAACTGCTCCATGCAGACAGAGCTCTGCACCACCGCTGCCTGCCGGGGCTACGTGCAAATTAAAAATGCTACTGACAAAAGCAGTGCTTTTGAGGTGAGACAGTTGTACAAGACGGGCTGAAGCAGGACTGCAATGCCCCCGTCTGCCTTCAGGGTACTGCTGGGAAACAGGCCTCCCCCGGGAGCAACTTCTGCTGGAAACAACAGTTAACAACTCCCATCCTCTTTTTCTCTAATCCTGAGGGACTTCTGAGTCCATGTCCCTCCTAGAAGCAGACTGTAACTTCTACCCTCCCACACCCCTTTTTCCTATAGATGTCTGACCTTGACACTGAATACCAGGACCAGGAAAATCCTCCTACTACATAATGCCTGCTTTTGAAAAACACTTAGCAATCAGCATCTCAAACTTGTTCTGCTGCTATGGCTACTCAAAGCTTCCCGCACAGGTTCGCCCCACAGCCTGGCCCACGAGTCAGGGTGGGAGCAGCAGCATCCCTCTGACCTTTAGCAGGCTCTGTGTATGCACACACTATGCTCCACCAGACCCACTGCAGATTACGTCCTGTACAGTGTTAACCCTTTGGCTTGGTCTCTGCATCATGTTCCTTTTCACCATTACCCTCCTCCAGTGCAGAGGGACGTGAAGAGAGCAAGACACCAAGAATCCTCACAGAAAGCTATGATTCTTGTATGTCCCAGTTTTGCCCTGAAGCTGATGGCAAAGCAATTACAGATTTGCTTATGCATCAGACAGCTGAAGGAATGAGCCAGGAATGAGGTGTAAGAGGCAGGGCTCGACCTGCAGTGATTGAAGCTCCTTCTGTAGGTGCAGGTACCTTCACTTCAGCTGGTTTTCACCCATTTAGTCACAGAGAAGCTCCCAGCTTCAGTCACAGAAATGGGGAGAAGACGCATTTTGCTGTTAGGGCAGCCTTTTTTTGTTTTAACAAGGGATACTGCTCTTACATGAAGAGCAGCACCTCTTACACCTCAGGCTAGACACTGCTTTCCTGACCCTACTGGATCCTAGCCACAGAACCCCTCCCACAGCCACCCCTGGTACAGCACCGGTTGCCCTGAACAGGCCCACAACCTGGAAGAATTTAAGCAGAGAGTGCATGCAAGCAGGTCTTGCACATACCACATAGTTTATTTCAATGCAGTACCCCAAGCCCTTGTTATTGTCCATGCACACCCCAGAGTTGACACCAGCTTTTCCTGCATTTAGGCCAGCTGTGGAACACATCTCTCACAAGGAAGGGATACTTAACTTCATTTCCTGGCCTCCTTTCCTGGCACTGGCCCCATTTACACTGCACTTTGACTGCAAGGCTGGTTAAAGGAGGTGAACAGTCTTCTCCAGCTGAAAACAGAGAGGGAAGGAACAACTCTTTGCTACCTAAAGAGAGATATGAGTTGATTCTCAGAGGCTTGAATGAAGAGGGAGCAGGATGAGCCTGGATGCTCAGGTAGATGCCACAAAACACATGCAGGCCTATGGACAATCCTCCACACAGATTTAGGGGCATCTGCTGCTACTCCACTGCAAGAAGTGAGAACAGCCCAACCCAAGAATGATCAGCACAGCCCTAATTCTTCATACTCTAGCATGTGCTGTTTTCAAACACACGCACAGCACACAAAGTCCCATTGTTTTGTCAAAGGCAGGAGAAAGGGAACATGTATTCCACAAGGATTTTTGTATTAATTTCCAAGCCAAGCCTATCAAATTAGGAAGAGAAGGGAAAGGAAGGGAAAGGGTAGGAAGAAGGAAGGAGATGGCAAACAAATTTACAATGAAGACACTTGCTCCCTAAGCAATGGCCACCTGGGTTAGCCACATGACACAGATACTCCAAGCCACAGCAGCAGGGGAGCAGTATATTAAAATACAAACCAGCCACACACTGCCTTTGACAAATGGACTTGAAAGAAGTAGCAAAGGGGAGCGCAGCTTGCCCCGTGACCTGCCAGCAGCGGAAGGGGCTCAAGCACTCCCCTGGCCTGAAGAAGCAGGAGCATTATCGCCTTGCTCCTGCACTGTGCTGAATGCTATCAGACAGGAGTCAAAGTCCAATAAAATAAAATGCACAACAGGGTTGATCATGATGAGAGCACTTCTGGGCCCTGTATCAGTCTTGACAGACCCTTGTCAATGCGACCAAAGAGGAGAACTCTTCAATTGATGCAGAGCTCAGAGCAGCACTGACATACTCTAGCATAAGCACCTGCCCTGCAGACCAGGGAGTCACTTCATGAAGAGTAGGAAGAAAAGGAGAATCAGCATGATTTGTCCATGTTTATGAAAGCAGAAGGAAGGACAGAGCTACAGGGGGTGGGAGGAGGAGAAAAAGAAAGGGAAAAGAAAGAGGAACGGACAGTGTGTCTGTATGGGCTCTGGGATCCTCTCCCACCATGCAGCTCTTTATTCTCTGCTGATGACAGTCCTATGAGGAGGGAAGGGCACAGCAGCATGTCTCTTATCTCCTACAGCTGGTGGAGGGTCTGTAAGAGCATGTGGCGAGCAAACGAGCAGGAGTCAAGAGCACGGTTTGGTCTGTGGAAAGAGGAGAGACACAGATTTAAAATATGAAATTTAAGAACTGCTTTCTATTTGACTTTGAGCAAATAAACAGTATTTCAAATACACTGGGCTTGCACACCCAAAAGCCTACATCTTTTCCCTTTGGTTCTCTCCTCTGAAACCATTTCCTCACTGCTGCACAGAAAACTGCTTCCCACTCAGATGTTGCTGCAGAAAACACTCTCCCGTTGCAGAGTCCAAGTCAGGAAGACAACAACCAAGAATCAGACCACTTATTTCCACAGGTACACAAACCAGCAACAGATTGTTGGTTTCTGCATGCTAGTGTCTCACTTTTGGTAGAGCACAGCAGGTGAGGGCAGAAGTCCTCTTCCCTCCTTTCTGGCAATGGGATTTTCGTAGAATCATATAATAGTTAGGGTTGGAAAGGACCTTAAGATCATCCAGTTCCAACCCCCCTGCCATGGGCAGGGATACCTCACACTAA
>JAOEHX010043922.1:0-24150 GCA_025448015.1 Bolborhynchus lineola
TGGGCTGTTTTTTTTCTTTTCCCACAAG
This sequence comes from Bolborhynchus lineola, assembly GCA_025448015.1. Taxonomy (NCBI): domain Eukaryota; kingdom Metazoa; phylum Chordata; class Aves; order Psittaciformes; family Psittacidae; genus Bolborhynchus; species Bolborhynchus lineola. Next base: position 29 of record JAOEHX010043922.1, read on the forward strand.
ACGCTCATGAGAGGAAAGTAAGAGTCATCATCTTCAAACACATCCTGGCCTTGAAAACAGATTATGGTACACATAAATATACAATGCTGAGGTGAGTCTCTGTGTGCTTTAACACTTTGACATACATTCCAATGCAGGGCTTTCACAGGTAAAAAACCTTGAGGCACTCCACTTTCCAAAAGCATTACAATGAAGCAGTGGGAATAGCTTTTAGACCATGTGGCTTAATAGCCACAGAACTGAAACTTGTCTGTAATGGAGAGCAAGAAGAATCCCAGATAAGCTATTTTTCCATTATGGAGATGTTTACAGTCTTCCTGAAGAGCAGGGACAAGACAGTAAAGCTCACTGAAGTTCCCCAGTGGTAGCAAAAGGGACATGCTATTTGATACTGTCATAAAAGGCAGTGCACAGATCGCTGTGAACTGGAGTAGAGAGTGCATCTAAGCTTCATCCCAGGTGTCATTTCTCTATGGAGGTACCAGTGGAAGACAATGTCTCACTATAGAACAGCTGATAGTTTCATACTGAGAGTTGCAAAACTGGTGCACTTTATCAGTACAAAGCTAGTCTCAATCCTGTGTATGAAATTTCAGATAACTATGAAATTTGGTTTTGATAACAAGTTGAGAAAAAAAAAAAAGCCAAATTATTTTGTGGCATCTGTGGAGGCTTATAGGATCCACAAGGGGAAGTAATACAGATTGCGTCCATTGGCACAAAAAAAAAAAAATCAGTTTAAAAATACTTCCAAAGATTAATTAAAAAAAAAAAAAAAGCTTTACAGCATTGCAGCAAAAATTATCCAATTCATCTCAGTTAACTTTAGAGTTCAATAATATAGATTATAGACACTTGTTTGGTCGTTTGCATTTTCTTTGTGGCCAAATGGCAAGAAATAGCCACATTCAAGGTGCAATTAATTTAGCTTCTTTTAGAGATCTACTCAGGATGCAAATGATTACCTTAGATGAAACTGATTAGAACTCCACTGATTACAACAGGCACTTCGAATGATTAGCTTGGAGACAGATACTATCAGAGATGAAGACATGTAAGAGACATTACAAGAAGCAAAGGAAGGATTTTGAATGCAAATCAGAATGATTAAAATTGAAATTTGGTGCATGGAATGAAAAATATGACTTTTGCTGCAGGTCTATGTGCTGCCTTCCCAGAAGGGTGCTGGGGGTGGTGGGTGGGGTAGCGGTGGCTGCAGGACAGGTTGGGATGTATGGCCCTGTGCCAGAGAATGCGCATCAGAGCTGCAATTCCTTTCTGTGAATGTGACAACTGATTTCTGCCCTTGAACAGCTTTTCTGACCAATATACTGTTGGTTAAGTTAAAGTGGCTACTGTCGTAGTTTTGGTTTTAGGACACATTTTTAGATCCTATCTAAACACCAAATTCTTGTTCTTGAAGTGATACTTATTTCAGATACCTCAGAAATTTGGAAGTAGTGCAATTTGGACAACACCGAAATTCTTTTTCAGATTTGCCCCATAGTTACAGGTCTAGTGACGTTATCCAGATATATTCAACCCAAGGATGTAAAATCTTTAGTGGAGGAGATTTCATCTGTAGACAAGACTGAAGAATCAAAATTTAAGATATGATGGTCAGATCCTACTGTAAGTCAAAATTTCTTTACTTTAACCAGAGCTCAGTCACAGTCTACATGTGGGTATGATAACTTTGTTCTTATCACCTCCTTTTTTCTTATTTATTATCTGAAATCAGTTAAATGCAATAATTATGAGTAAAAAACTGAAGCAATCCTTTGAAAATATATTTTATAACCCACAGCATATGAAAAACTAATCTTCTAGCACTGTATTAGTACACTATTTGCTGGTAATTGGCACCTTATAAATACGTAAGTAGAAATCAAGTTTATTTTCATTTGCTAAGGTATTTCATTTACTGTATAACTGGGTTTAATTTCAATGGGCACTTAATCTTTGAAGTAGGTATTATTATTTATTATTAATTTACCTTCCTATCACTAAGCTGTACAAAACCAAAGTCACATCAGTTATGATCTTAAATGATGGAAAGTTATTCCATCACTGATATGAAATTTACAGCATACTTCATGTTTGATACATTTTCTAGCATTAGGTGCATCATTTTCAGGTGATGGGTTGCTGAGTAATCATAATTTCTCTGATACTTTTCAAGCAAGCAGAGAAGTTTCTAAAGCAGTTTCAGGTGGAAGAAATGAGGTTTGTTGGCAAAGGCAATATCTTTTTATCATACCAGCTGATATAATGGGGAACAATCAGGCAAGCTTTTTAACACAGTCATGTAATCAGTTCTTTTTGAAAAACCTACATAAGCATAAGAGTAGGATTTGAAATCTTTTCATAGCTCCTGTGGATTAGTAGGAATGCAATTTTGAAACAACAACTTTGAAAGATGTATCTTCAGTTTTCCGAATTATCTATGAATAATGAAGATTTATTTTTTTTTGGAGTATGACATTACTTTCTGTTTGTGTACTTCCAGTAACTCCAGTTGTTCAAATTTTCAAGTCCTAAAAATAATGCCTATTGAAGATATGTATCTGCTACACCTTATAAAAAGTGCAAGATACAGCTATTTTTTTGTGCATGAAGAAACAAATTTTAGGATCAGGAAACCCAGAGATTTCAATAAGGCAAGTAAAGACATATTGTGTACACACAATAGCTACTTATTTTCTATATAGAGTCTTTGTACATATATGATAAATGAGTAATTAGGGCATTTATATTCTATACAAAAAGCTATGCAGAGCACATCCACATGACAGATTCCATATAGTGGCAATAACTTGATGCATATAGCAGTTCAGCTGCTCAACAAAGAACTGCATTTAAACTTAGAAGCTTTGCCTCACTAGGCAACTATTTTATTTTTTTTTTTTTCTGGTGGTTCTAGAGCAGACTCAACTGGAAGCAGCTGAGATGTCTCAGGACTTAGTGCAGCACCCATGTAACATTCAAATGTGTAAGTAAGTATATGGGCAAATAAAGTGTGCAGTTTTCCACATATGTATTGACTTCTGGCTCAATAATGTTCCCCCCTTCATAATTAAACCATTCATACTGTATGTAAACAGAAATATTTCTAAATAAGGAAAACACAACTATGTACAAATGACACAGAAAGACAGCAGGAATTTAAGGGTAGAACACATTTCAATGAATGAAGAAAATTCAGAATTAAGGCAGGCCTAAATATGCTGATAATTGCTTCAGCATTTGAAAATCAGAGCTAAATATAGTAACTTTATACTAAATACCACTTTACTTTATTGTGGCCTCATGAAAAAGTCACTTGATTACAGTATTAGATTTTGTTTCTCAGATCAAACTAGTTTTAAGGCAGTATTTCTTTTAACTTTTCTGTCCATACTGAACCACCACAACAAGCATCTTTTCTGTAAATGTTACCTGTAACAATATTCATGAAAACACCTCCTAAAAGCATAACTAAATCTCAGATAGCTTTATCTCTAATATTATACTCTGATCCCATAAACAGCTGAGCACCCAATGGGTACGGTTCATTTTCTTACGAATGTCCTGCTGATAGGTTGCAGTATAAGCTGTGGATTAATTTATACACTTCTCCATTAATGAACAATGACATAAAATTTTCAAACAGTAAATTCAAAAGGAACTAAGGAAAGCACATTTTCAAACAACTTGCAATTAATTGTGTAAGTCCTTGCCATAGGATTTTGTGATCATTTGAAGTTTACAGAAGAAAGTTGCTACTTTTCTCTTAATAAATGTGAATGCTACATTGGATTCAATAACCTTAAAGGTCTTTTCTAATCTAAATGATTATGGGTTTATATGATTCTAAAAAATAAACCAAGGGCTGCTAAACACAGGGAGCTGTCTGTGGATGAGCGGGTCCCTGAACAGTACTTTTCTGGAAGATGGGAGGATACCTGGAGAAACAAGCACTATTAGTTTTTCTTGCTCATTCATTCACGTAAACTTCACTGTAGGCTGCTAATAGATAGAGGATACTGGAGTAGCTGCAACTTTTGATATCCCTGCAAACAGTCTTGTTTCCTTACATTTTGACCTTACAAATTTGAAGTGGTTTAATTTAGTGCTTTGAGAGTTCCACAGAGGCCAGCATACACACATATGCATGTGTGTGTGTGTATACTATATACACACTGAAGATACTAAAAGTTCAAATATATTCCATAAACATGGGAAACACCACTGGAATAATAATTAAAAGATGTAAATTCACTGTACATCATTTTACATTCAAAATACAAGCTAAATAATGGGCAAATTAAATTAATCTGTCTGTAATCAACACCCTCTGCAGTGTGTGATAAACTGAGAAAAAGAACACTCTCATTAGCTGAAACAACAGATGAAAGGTTGCTGAGCCAAACAGACTTTGGGGATAAAATATACTACCTTCAATCCTGCATCAGGAAAGAATATGTCCCTTGATGTTCTAGTAATACTTGGGCCATTTTACTTGATCCTTTTTCTAACAAAATTCTCTACAATAATATGCACTGAATCTCTTCTGAGAATGCTGATTGTAGTGTAAACATCAGGGAAAACTGACTTATGCTCATTGAGAAAAATTTAAACGTGTATTGATGCAGCTAGACAGCAGTTTAGAGTTACTAATAATAAAAGCCAAAATCAAAGCAGTAGACAGAAAATTAAGGGTATGGGAAGTTAAATTTGAAAACATAACATAAATAGAGGAAAATCAGCAGATAATTAGATTTTCTAATTTCTCTTCAAATGTCTCTCAGGTTGTGCACCATGCAATTAGATTTCATTGGGCTTCAATTTACTGTTGGGAACAGTTGAAAGTGTAAGACTTTAGGAAGAGTGAAGGGAATTACATTTTTTTAATTAATAAACTGAAATTTACTGTAATGTGAACACAGATTTCAAGCTACAAACAAAACTTCTTCAGCTCGTCTTTAAAGAAATGTTATTCATAAATCATAGTTCTTTTGAAGTACAGCTCTATAAAACAATAGAGTGATATTGTTTTCTAAATTTCTATACTTCTAAAAACAGAATGCTCCAAAATAGTAACAAAAATACACAACTAAACATAAAAACCGCAAACTAACGGCATATTTCTATGAGTAAATAGCACTGAAGAAACAGAAAAATGCACCAGCACTAGCCCAGGGAGGTCTTCCATAGTATTCTTCAAGTTATGAGAATTCACAAAGAGCTAAATTCTAATCAGTAGTTGTAACTACTTATCATAGGTTCAGCAGTAACAGTCATTTTTCTCCTTCTTAGTAGCTGGTGCAGTGTTGTAGTTTTGACTTTTGGCCTGGAAACAGCGCTGATAACACCGAAGTTTTCAGTTACTGCTTAGAATGTTTGGTCTGACCAAGGACTTTTGAGTTTCATGTTCTGCCAGGGAGGAGGAGAAGCTTGGAGGAAGCAGAGACAGGACACCTGACCCAAACTGACCAAAGAGGTATTACATCCACAGCACGTCATGCCCAGGATGAAAAAACAGAGGGCAGTTAGTTACCCAGAAGGGGGAAGCGGTGCTGGGTCAGGCTGGGTATATGTGGTGAGCGATTGTATTCTCTTCCCTTGTTGTTTCTCTTGTCATTATTATTATTGGTGGTAGCAGTAGTAGTTTGTGTTCTACCTTAGTTACTAGACTCTTCTTTCAACCTGTGGGAGTTGTATTCTTTTGATTCTCCTCCCCATCCCTCCAAGAGCTGGGGAAAGGAAGAGTTGGGGAGTGAGTGAGTAAACTGCGTGAGTTACAGCTTAAACCAAGACACTACTAAATTACAAATGACAGAATATGGTTGAGTTTCACAAATAAAAGTTCACATGAAGAAACATGCATCAAATGCATGCAGTAAACCTTCAAGACAGCAACAATTCAGTTCGGCTTTCTACCCCCAAGGCTCATCACAGAATTTAGAATCTATGAACTTTGCCTTGCTTTCAAGAAAAGAATAAAAATATGTGGAAAGAGCTTAAGCATTTCCTCTACTTCAAACTTTGGTAAATATTTATGTTAATTTATATTAGCTTTGCGACTCTATTAATAATAGTAATATGTAGCTGTATCTATTAGATGCTTTCAGAATTAATTTATGAAACAAGAAGTTCTTGACTTCATATTAAAGCCCTGTTTCATTTTACCTCTAACAAGATTTTGAATGTAACAAATTAATCAATCATCTGATTGTGCCACTGTAATCCTATTTGTTCCTCAGCTTTTTTTTCAGTGAAACAAGAATAATCATAATTAGAGAAGAAAACAAGCAGGCTGAAAACTAGCATTTGTAACTGTTGAAATAGAAGTGTGTTTTTACTGAAGTTGCAAACAAAAATGGTCATATATGAGCATAAAAAAGTATTTTGCTGTCCTTCAAGCCTTTCTCTTTTCCAGTCTCAGGCTCCGCAGTTCTTTGTGTTTGCTTTCTCTATATCTTCTGTCATTTAATTATTGCTTTTGACTATGGATTATAGCTTTATGAAATGTGCTACTGCGTGACAATACAATCTTTTGCATTTTGGAGTAAGAGTGGTTACCACTCCTGAGCTCCAGTTACTTTGTTTGATTCAGGTTCAAAATAAGCACAAAATATCAAAATAAAAAAGTCATGGTAAAATATTTTAAAAGCACTCAGTCCAACATTTGAAAATACTGTGAAGCTTCTGTCCTAAAGTCTATCCAAGAATTTCAAATAGTATTAAAATGTAAATGAATAAAGAGCCTGATATTAAGATTTAGATTAGAAGTACTGATTTATTTTTAACTAAAAGTGATTTTTAATCATTTTATTTTCAGTAGGAGGCATCCTTGCTTTCTAAAGCTTTATGGGCTCAATCTTGAAAAAACACACTAATTTAAGTATTTTTTTTTACTTCCTCTTGGATAATAGGAAAATATGACAAATACATTGTCTATACAAAGCAAAAGAAGGTAGTCAGGGGAAGAAGCAATAAGGTTTCTAAACACTGTGCTCATAAAATTCATTCAGCTTATCAAAATTGTGTAGGAATAGCACATCCATTTACTTACCTTGTAATTTTCTCAATTGAAATGTAACATAAGTAATTAGTTAAGAAAACAGTATGTTGTATTATCTGTGTCAGTGCATCATGGCATAACAATTCAGAACTGCAGCTTTGACAAATGCTGCAAGAGGGACTTCCATAACACCACTTTTTTGTGTAATCCTAAAGGAAGTAGGTGAGAGGAAAAGCAAGGGAGGAGGGGTTGTTTTACATAATACATTTTAATATATACCTTTCTGTAAAGGTGTGATTTGGGACATGTAGCTACATGGCCTCAGTGGCAAATTCTGGATTTTGAATTTCTTAAAAACAAAATCAAATGACTACATATTTTTAAGAGTCCTAAGCAGCCAGCAACTTCTCTTAAAACACTCTTCTAAATATATATAAATTGTGTATTCAAAAATTGTGAACAAATACATCATTCTCTTATAGCTCATTTAGTGTGCGGAAGTACTGTAAATCAGTAAAAATTTGTACTCTGACTGCTAATTCAGATAATTCCATCCCTGAATTCTTATAAATTAGGCTAAGGAACACTTACATACTCAAGGATGTCAGTATGATAGTCATTGTCAACTTATACCCACCAGGTTCAACTCCAGGCAAAATAAAATCAAAACTGCCATTTCCTTCTAAAATCAAGCCTGACTAGACAGAGAAACCTCATGGCTACTGCCCATATATTTGAGTTTCCATTTCATCTTAGAAATAAGATGAGCACCCTTACCAAAGGGCTATGGGCTGATTACCAAGAGAGAAAGAATAAGTTGATTACCTAAAGTTATTCTACTGTGCACAAATTAATTCAAGTTTTACTGGGTGAAAGGGGGAGTATAAACAAAACAGGTCATGGAATTTCTCTAATGGGGTGGGAGGAAAAGCTGGGTTTAGGTCCTTGAAACAATGGAGGTTTTGCATTTTATGCACTGAGTAGGAGAGTTTACAGCAGAAATAGTATCATGATAAAGGGTTTACCTAGATTTTCATTATATTAAAATGCAAACATTATATAAAAAATTGAATTGCTCTGGATTTTTTTTACACAGGAATTGGAAAGAAGCTAAAGCTGCTCCCTGGATTTATTATTTGCTGCCTCTTTCGTCTGTAAATTTATGTAATGGTTCATGGACAGTGCTTCAGTTCTGAGCCAGTTCTGAAAAGTTAGCAGCTGGTAATAGGTATTATAATAAAACTTAATTACTTAGAAGACCAAAGGAATGTGATAATTTAGCTATGTGATGCAGCTTTGACTGTTAAACTTCTACTATTTACAATTCTGTAGCTTTCAGCAGACATCTTTCCTAATTCATGCTACATCTTTTTGTTCACTGCATTTACTGCATGTTATTTTCTCGGTGCAATTTCTCACAGAGCAGTAGTAATCATTTCGTAGAAAAGGTTTTCTTGCATCATACCAATGACACAAAATTACTACAAGCTCCATTGTATACTGGAGGACAAAATCCCAGTGTCTGGTTACACACTGCCTAAACACTGAGGGAAGTGTCCTAGGTAGAATGTGCCTTGAATCTCTTTTGAACTGCATAACAGATCTGGAAAAGAACCAATTTCTTCTTTATCTTTCACATAATAACCACGGAACTGAGGAAGACCAGTTGGTTGTCTAGTTGTCAGAGTTACGATGCACATGGAATCATAGAATCATTTAGATTGGAAAAGACCTTTAAGATCACAGAGTCCAATTACTATCCCAGCACTGCCAAGTCCACCACTAAACCATGTTCCTAAGTGCTACACCTACACGTAATAGACCAAAACAGATAGACTTAGACTTGGGAATTTACCAGAGTGCTTCCTAGTCTTCCATTCAGAATAGGTGCCAAATAAACTCCAATTTAACTCTGCTGGTGACTTCATTCCAGTTAGTAATACTATTATCTTACTGTTATAGTTTACTTGCAAATGTGTTTCCTTTTTTCTAATACAGTGAAAAGTGCCAAACTCAATTCAGCAGATTATATGAACCTGAAAATAAGGATGTGCAGTGTAGCTCCAATGAGGTCAAATTTGTTTAATATCTCTGAAAAGGAGTAAGCATTTCAGCTGCATTTCTCACATTCTCAGCAGTAGTTTTTTTCCTTTATTGCCAGTTTATGCCAAAGACATATGGTTTAGAAGAAGTGTCTCCCTTAGGAATACTTTTGCTTTCATTAAGAATTAGCACTCCATTTCTTCTCCAAACTCTTTCAAGGCTTTGATGTCTGAGCTGAGACACAGCATTCTTTCATCTTGACATTCAGTGAAGGAAAATGTATTTTTATTTATTTAATATATTTAGAAATAGCTTAAGTTATTTTAATTAGTTGTCATTTCTATCTTGACATTCATACTTTAAAGGTCATATTTTCCCAGCTGTGGGGGCATGGATATTTTTTAAATTAAAAATAAAATTAAACAAAAAAAAAATCTCCTTTCTTTTGAGATTATCAATTGCAGATACAGTCTTCATTTTAAAATGCATAAAAGATGCAAAGAAAACTTAGTCTCTCCAGTAGCTTCAGTCAGTACTACTAGTTATGTTATTTTATTCTATTCTATTCTATTTTTATTATTTATTTTTCGTTGTCTGAATTTTAGGCATGCAGCTCCAATTCAGATGAAAAGGTGAGGTTTGTAACCCAGTTTAGCTAATGGAGATAGGTCTATCTTAGAACCAAACATCACTCTGTATAATTTTCAACTCTCTCAGTATCATCAGCCTCTCTTCCTGATGTGACCTCTGTGAAAAAAAGGTAGGAAGTAGAGCTCTATGGAATGTTTGATTCTGCAGTCTTGTCCTAATCTAGATCACTGGAGGATCCCCAGAGTAGTGATGACTCTACTGAAAATGCCTGGAACATATACAGTACTTAGCATGAAACACCTGCTTCTTTAACACATTGTTTTCTTTCTACAGTTAGTGGACTACCTACCTAAATATGAAACAAAATGCATTCATGAGTTGACATTACCAGGTTCAGCTTTAATATAATCTGCAGTTGCATAATGATGCATAATCATTTGCTTAAAACAAGGAAATCCAGTGTATTGGTACACTATACCTCAATGATTCACAGTTTTAAGCAACTCTGAAAATTATAATAAAAAATGTTCATCATTACATGTCAAGATTCATTTTAGTAGTATGTAAAAGTGGCCTTGCTTTGATAAGATATGGTCCAAAGTATTTATCTAAATGAGTTGTCCAGATACCTAAATATGGATGTATTGAGTCTTCAAATATAAAGATGTTTTACAATTAGACATATTTCATTTGGCACCAAAAACATTGTCTGTTGCTGTTCATTATTAAAAAAGTCTTCTCTAAAATTTCAACTGCTTATTACTTAAAAATCTAAAGTGCTTAAAATGTAAAGCTCACATATTTCAAACATTTTATATATATTCCAAAAACTCCTTGTAAAAGAAGCTAAACTGTTGAGCTAAATCTTTTCATGCCAAGTTTGAGAAGTAATATAAAAAACAATTTGAAGTCACATTTTGTAGCCAGTTCACATCATTTTCTTCTAATATAGATTCCTTCCTGCTTTTAACATAAATTCAGTATTCTTATGAGCAGAGCACTATCAAGGACTCCTTTCACTGCAGTTTAAATTTCAGAAACCCCAGAAATATTCACCTGTATTGTCAGCGCAAGCCACCAAAACCAGCTGTAAATGCATGAATCAATACCATTCAGAGAAAACTCTAGTGTCCTACCTGAAATAGAGGTTTATCAATTTATTCTATATTTTATCATCTCCTGTTTCTGAGTATACCATTCTGTGTTTAATCAAGAAATTAACTTAGCATTTTAATAGATTGAGATACTATATCTGAGAGTGTGCAAAGATAAAAGCAATGAACAGCTTTTTTGGATCCTTTTTAAATATATGCAACTCATTTTGGACCATTAAAAAGTGAAGGAATCAATTACAAACTGGAGAATCAGTTTATAAAAATGCAATAGGACATCCAGGGTAGATAAGACACTGAGTTAATAATTGACCATGCACCATGAAGTATTAGTCGGAGCCTTGCAGACCTACTTTCAAAAATAGGGTATGCTGTAAAAATAAGATTATTATTTCCAACTTTCATTATAGTTCTTTCAGCATGAAAGAAACAATCTCAAATTAAGGTTAAAATACTGTTACTTCACTGAAATGCAATAAATTTTTTTTATATCCACTAGCAACCATAAACAGTATGTACAATCATTTGAAAGATTCCTTATGATAAAAAATGCCCTAAACATTAATGTAATCTATAAATGGATTTGTGCTAAAAATCAAAATATTATCTCCCAAGACTTCTTACCTGTCTCTATCATAAGCAAAAATCTGTTGTATTTCCAAATGAAGAAACAGAAAGGATAATATGTCAGACATGAACAGGCCTGGAGAAATACGAGAAAAGATAAAAACCAACATTTGTGACACAAACACTTGCACACATATAAGAAAATATTTTACATTTTCTGGTGTGGCTATATGTCTTCTTAGTGTCAACATCAGTTTTGTTTCCAGAAACATGTGTTGTTTTTTTAGTTTAGTTTAGTTTTGTTTTAATTTGAATTTTATGTTTATATTAGATGGTAGAAACTTCATAGGAATAAACAAAGGGTTAGCCCTTAGCATACATTGGCTATGATCTCAGTGAAGACTCAGCAGTTTCTCAGAGATGGCACTGACACCTGAACTAGGATGAAATCCTTGCATTCTTATGTCTGCCCTTCTCCCATTAAACACCTGTCATGCCAGAAAATACTCAATACCTTCCTCACTTCCTTCTTCATTTCTTCTCTTGCATAAATGATTTCTGACAGTAATGATGAGTGTTTGTATCATGAAGAGAATCTGACCACAGTTATTTTATAATATGGATTTTCAATCATTAAGCCACATTTTATCAACAATTTCTGTGCTTCTGCTTGCAATCCAGCTCACTTTCAGGGCATGCAGAGAGCCCTAGGTCCTCTACTGTGTGTATTCCTGATCTGTCAGCACACGATAACAAATGCATTCATGTGAGTGGCACTGATACCCGTTGGCATCTTTCCAAATAATTTTAGGTTCTCAAATTCTCATCACACTGACTGATCTTTGGACATTCATCTTTTGCATGAGTGACTTTTTTTTTGTACCATATCAAGAAGACTGATAGCCTAACTGCTTGTCATTGTGCAGTACAGTAGCTTACTGCCCCTGGATAAGGTGACCTAAGGCTTCCCAGTTTGACTGAGCTAGTGTCTGGTCCTGTTTGCTTTTTAGGATTTTCCTACTGCTGTGATAGGGCTTACTGGGGTACAAAATTATCCTTGGTTTTGCTTTCCTTCTGCAAGTGTGTGTCATGTTGTTTTATTGACTTAAATTTTATCCTATCCGTACAAGCTTATCTCCATACATTTGTAGCTCTCATCTCTTTAACTAATCTCAGCTGTGAATTCAAATTAGTTTATGTTATTATTTCCAGTTTACAACAGTGCAGTGAAATCAGAATCAGACTTCATGATTGCATTGAATTACAGAATTTAAACACAAAACCACATCAGAAGGGCATAAGAAAAGGAAAATATTAAACAAAATAAGTTTATGCATACTACTTGCAGTCATCTCTTCTGAAGCTGAACATCTGAAGCTGAATGTACTTATATATATAGATTTCTGGAGAAAATATGTTGCTAGAGTAGGAAACAGAAAGTTCAAGATGACAGATTACTTTTAAAGCCCACAGCTTGCACATCAGCAGCTCTGCCCTCCCTGCTCCTATAATCTGTCTAAACCACAGAGCTGGAGGATGAAATTTAACCTTTAGCCAGGAAATACACCTTCTTTACTTCTTGATGTCTGTTTGAGCCTAAATCAGTGCATGTTTAAACCATTATGGAACCTCTAATAGCAAAGAGAGAAGGCAGAAAATCCAGTCACTGTTGTTCTTGCCCCTGTGTGCCTTTTACTTAATTTCAGAAGAACTACTTTGAAACAGCTTTTTCTTTATTGTCTATTTCTATTTTTTCATTTGTAAATTTAGGCAAGTATTTTACATCTCTGTCCTTTCAAAATGACAAGACTTCGACAGTAATTGCTAAGATTCATCATATTTACACATGCTCCCCCTGAGTATCCAAAATAAAATTTTGCATAAGCTATTTTCAACTTTGAGTGGTCAGTGAAGTGACAGTGCAATCAAGAACTTCTAGAATATACAGCCTACACATCCAGATTTTCTGATATTTCATTGTACAGAGTGCAGCTCAAGGATGCTGCCTGAATATACTTCTACAGCATTCCTTAGAGGGTGCTGTCTCAAAGCAGCCTCAAGACCCTAACATGTATGTTAGTCTGTATCAGTCAGAGCTAAAAGCATAAAAGTATTCAAGTTTACACTATCACCTTTCCTCAGCTACTTTGGCAAGAAGGATAGTGCACAACATATTAATTCAGGGACCGCTTCTGTGCTATTCCTGCACAGGATCCATCTTTGTTGCAGTGTTTGTACAGATTTTCTGGCAAAGTCCATTTGTGCTTTAATGCCATAGAAAATCTCTTTACTTCCACTTAATCCTGGGTGTGTCAGACAAAAATAAAGCATTTAAAGAATATCAGCTTGATAAAATGTCAACTTGATAAAAGTATTTTCATTTATCTGCTTGGTATAAGTGATTGTAGAATATGAAAAACAAATCTGTTGCAGCTGGCCTTGCAAGTTGGAATGACTGTGACCTTGCTACGAGTTGGCTACCTCTATTACATTAAAATGCAACTGCCTGTAAGAAGCAGTGTCCCTCAGTTTTCTGTAGGGAAAAAAAAAAAAAAAAGCCATATCTATGATTCATGTTTCTGAAGTTACAACTCAGGAAAGGCTTGCTTTAACAAAATATATATTGGGTTTAGAATCTGAGTGCTTACTTGTGGACACACATGGAAAAGTGCAAGAAATAAAAATTTACTAGTGCTAATAGATTTGGACTGAGCATTGCACATATAAACTTGGAGTATGTGTTTGTGTACTTTCATACAGATACACAGGTAGAGGTGGGAGGGGGTTACTTAGGCAGACAGTTGTTTATTTACCCACTTTGATAGTTGTAGCGTCATGTAATGGTGCACAACATCACACATAAGATGGGGTGATTTAAAATCCTGTTGCTTTTACTTTAGCTGCCAGCAATTCTGACAGTTATCGAGCTATCACTGGACTGTGCTATGGGCTGTTTCTATTTGTGCTCTTCAGATCTGGATGTTTACAGGGTATAAAATATACTGGATGTGTTAAGATACCTATTTACTATTAAGATACAGTTATCACAACTGGTAGTCTTCTGGTTATAAGGCCTAGGGTTGTGAAATGATTCTCTTCCTAGTCTATTATTGCATTAATAACTTAAGAATTACTCATTCCTAATATATTTACTACATTACTATGTAGGGCTGGCATTTGGTTGGAGGTAAGATGGACTGATTTAGGTTTTCTTTCAATAATACCTTTACAGTCAATAAACACTATTAGTGAAATATAAGTTATATTGTGTTGCTTCTTCATGGAAAAGTATAGTCAAGGAGAAAAGGGTTAAGGTCACAGAAAGAAACTGTAGAAATGTGGCCTTAAAATAGATATGCAGAGTTCGAACTTACTGGACAGGCTGTTCCCACATGTTTTGTGCAATTTCTGGAAGAAAGGAAAGAGAAGCTATAGGTGTAATTGCCCACTCTAGACATAAATATTTAACTTTAATAAGTTATTCTTTCTCACAGATAATAACAATAAAGCCTGATGTAGTACTCAAATCATGAAGGAACAGAATAGCAAATGCTACTTACTAGCTCAAAATAATTAGTATACACCAAGATAAAAAGTTAAGAGATTAATATTTCTTTCCTGTGCTTTTTTATGATCCTAATGCAACAGAAACTGGTAGTAGGTGATAGGGTACAGCAATGTGTACTGTAATTTCCCTTGCCAAAAAGGGCAAACAATTCTGAAATCTGGAATCTCTCAGAACACTACGTGGTTAGGGTTTTTATTGTTGCTATTGTTTGTTGGGTCCTATCTTTTTAATATTCTAGGAGCTCCGTGCACAGAAAAATACACATTATGCCTTTTTGGTTTTCCTCTAAAAATAAAAGTCTGTGACTTTTTCTCCATTATTGGCCACTTTGAAACAAGTAGAATACTTAGTGTTGGGTTATTTTCACAGGTCTCAAATACAAAGAGTTATAACTCACATAAAACTAATACAAAATGCACACTTTAAATCTGATTTTTTTTTTTCCCCAGCAGAAAGCATGTGTGGTAGTTTAAGGGGTAAAAGTCACAAAAACATATATAATCTTTCAGCCAGTTGTCGTGGTTTAAGCCCAGCCAGCAATCCAGACACATGCAGCTATTAGCTCACTCCTCTTCCTGCCCCCTTCCTTCCCCTGCTCCTGGGGGGATGGGGAGGAGAATTAAAAGAATGCAACTCCCAAGGGTTGAGATAAGAACAGTCCAGTAACTAAGGTATAACACAAACCACTACTGCTACCACCAATAATAATAATGACAAGGGAAGTAAAAAGGGAGGAAAATACTCACCACCTGCCAACTGATACCCAGCCCGACCGAGCAGTTATCTAACCCTTACAGATAACTGCCCAGGTTTATATACTGGCAAGATGTGCTGTGGTATGGAATACCTCTTTGGTTAGTTTGGGTTAGGTGTCCTGTCTCTACTTCCTCCCTGCTTCCCCTCCTTCCTGGCAGAGCATGAGGCTCAGAAAGTCCTTGATCAGAGTAAACATTACTGAGCAACAGCTAAAAACATTGGTGTTATCAGTGCTGTTTCCAGGCCAAAAGTCAAAACCACAGCACTGCACCAGCTACTAAGAAGGAGAAAAAAGACTGCTGCTTCTGAACCCAGGACACCAGTGAAATTCTTATCTTTTTTGAAACTTTGAAGCCAGTTTAAGATAACTCTTTTCTACCTCCTTGCATGTGTAATTGTCAAAAGACATCCAGTACACTTTAGATGATAGGCATAAAGTAGCAATGACAGTAAAATAGAGAATATCTCAGTACCAAACACAGATATATATCATGGTTTATATAGGAATCTATCATATTTGCAGTAATATAAAATCCTCACCTCTAAGAGTCAAAAGGACACAGACTGAGTATCTATAAAATTATAACCTATGAAAGATTATTGTCAATCCTCAACATCAAATCAGGATTGCTCTGCCATTTGGGACCCTAGAACCTTCATTTACTTCCCCCCCCACCCTTCTTTCTTAAAATTATAGTCCCTTCAGAAGAGTTGGAATGAGGGAAGTCATCACAGAGAAGATTGATAATTGAGAGTCATGCAGATGAAGCAGTCAAAAATGTAAATTAAATGCAATATAGCAAATGGATGTCATCGTGAATATGTACTGTCTGAAAGAGAGATAGGAAAATGCATAGAAGCTCTCTCCTTCTGTGCTGCTTTTAGCGTACAAGTCCCTTGTGGCAGAAGCACTGCACAATTTTGATCCTCAATAAATATTTAAGGGAAGCATTCCTTAGTTCTTGCAGGTTTGTAAGTAACAGCAATTTTTTTGTACCACTGACATCCCTTTTGCACTTTGTTATCTTATCTCTCACAGGCCTAATTCCAGTATTTTGTATGGTTGATCAGCTTTCAGCAGCTACTCTAAAGACCAAATTAAAGCATCAAATTTCAATAGACTGAAGTAAATACAAATGTTCCAAAGTAATTCTCCTAGTGTGCCCATTAAAAATTTTAAGTGCATGTAAATATCAATAATTTACTTATTATATTAATAATAATCATGTTTATCGTAACCTACTTGGGATAAACCTGAAGGAAGAATATCAATGACTGTGAGAGAAAAATATTGAGGTGGGCACCACTGTGGCAATAAGGATGAACCATTGCAAAAAGAAACTGAGTTTAACCTAGAATTTCTGACTGTATCACTTCCTGCAAGGGGCAAAGCAAGTATGCTGTGTATGTAGAGCAAGCCTGGCATTGCCGCTTGGCTCTTTCTCACCAGCTTATTGCCTTTCTGTATGCACAGCAGCCATTTCTTCTGCATGGTTTTATAAGGTGACGATAGAATGCTGCCTCCCAAATCCTAAAATAAAAGAACTATTGGCACTCAATGGAACTCGCAGGAGATCCATTCAAAATAGATCAAAATATGCATTTCTTTACAGAGCAGGATAGTAGCCTGATTTGTTTATCCTCCCTAAATAGCATCACTTATGCTGTTGCAGCTGAAAACCAGCATGATTATACAGGTTGCAGTTGTATGGAGTCACTCAGCCATAATGCTTCTACATTCTTCCACCCCCAGCTTTTTCAGCACCTGAAAAGCTTGCTGTTTGAGATTTTTCCAGTATCCCTCATGATTTCTTGATGAAGACCCTCAGCTGATGTCTTTCCCTCTACTTTGGAATCAAACTGGAATTTACTCCCTGTTCGATGTGAAGGTGAGGCAGTAGGAACCCAAGAAGAAAAAGGTTTACTTTGTATGAAGTGGTAAGTAAGGAGACTGAAGGAGGAATAAAAAAGGATATGAATGAAAAAATTATTTCCAAATGTAGTGACTGTGTTGTAAGAGAAAAAAGGCATTGTGCACATTTCAGATGGAGTGTAGATAAATAAGCTTGGATTAAGAAAGATAGGAGTAGAGACACTTTAGATCAACCCTCTTGTCTTTTCCCTCTGATGAATTGTCTCTCTATCCCTGCCTGTATTCAGCAGATTCAGTGTGGCATGTGCTGGAAAAAGAGCTGCTATTTATCAAATTAATCTTAAACATGCTGAGTCTCCAGCCTGCTTGTGGGTATGTGAAAAAGGACACAGAAGTGCCTCACTCTTATCTTTTCCTATTTATTCCAATTTATTCTTAAAGGAGCAATTTCCCTGACAGTTTGCCACTCACCAGCAATTCCTAAATAACAGTATCTGAAATCTCTCACACACACGCTTAATGCAAGTATGACATAGGATCCTGAATGGCACAGTTTTATGTCATTTGGTAATTTTAGATAAGAACCAAATGGTGGCTACAGGATTTATGGGAAAATCCAATACCATTTTAATCTTCTCTAATTAACCTTGGTGCAACCCAGAATTAACTTCTGATTTACTGTAGCTTACTGAATGCTTTGGGGTAGAATAACTGCCAAAGAGATCACATTAGTATACATTTAATCTTTGAGTTGAATGAACATTATGGCTTTGATTCTCATGTTATTTACTTCAGTTTTAAACTGACAAGTGACCATTATGACCACACTTCTCTTAATCTGCAGCAAATTTAGCTAGAAAGAAAACTAGGCCTGCAATGCTGAGTTAAACAATCCAACACTCACACTGTATAGACTTTGCATTTTCTTTCAGAGATAGGTGGGTTATTTCCAATACCTGCTGATCTCTACTTTTAATCAGATCTCATTTCTGTACAATTATCATTTCAGGCTTCTGTTGATTGCTTTTCCTAGGCATAATGAATAAAAAGAAACACTATCTCATTGTGCCGAATATTGGATTGGTTGATGTAATAGTCTTAGTTCTATTTTTTGCCTTGCTCTTTGAAAAGTTAATTTTCTCTTTCATCAAATAACTAGCAGACTACTAATAGCATATAAGGTTTTAGAGGGATTTGCATTAAAGAATGCAGCTGAGTGCCTTATCTACTTTTGGAACCAGAGTCAAATATGGATGCTCTTTTGCTATTGAATACCTAAGGTAAAGTTTAACAGTTGCTGTGAGCCCCCTTAGTTTTAAATTCATGGAATGAGAATGTGGATTAGTTCTCCCTGAAGCACACCCATAGCATGTGGAGCAGGTGATGGTGCTAGGACAGGCTTTGCAACATAAAGTTGCAGGTTCAAACCCTTATCAACAGAGCAGAGCCCTTCGTTCCAGTTTGAAGTTCAGAGAAATCTTCTTAAGTTACATGCTGTTCTATTGGGCCCCTTTTTACAGTGAGAAATAAGAGCTCTGAAGAGCTGAAACCTTTTGATAGACAGGATATGTTTCACTTGGTGTATGGTGTCTAGGCCTCTACGTGCCCCAGAACATGGAGAAACAGCATTAGAGAGACCCAGTGACTAATATTTTCTTCAAAGTAGCAAGCAAAGGACTGCTAAATATGACCCTGCCATGTGTGCTATTGTTTTACTTTTCAAATAATAGGGCAAGACTATGCCTGGTACACAGGCAGTCTGTCCCATTCAGAGAGTGTAATGCGTATCATTCAGCCCTCATCAGTTCTGAGCATTCCCAGAAGTACAGATGTGGTGGGGAACCCTCGAAAAACCCTGATGCTTCAAGGAGTAAACCCCAAATCTATATTAGACTGTGAAGATATAGATCTAGTTTTTTCCTCAAGAACACTATTGGCTACTGTCCTACAGTAATTTGAGGTACATGCTATCAGTCAATTCTTACCATTTTATTAAACCTAAATTCACAACAGAGAAAAACTTCAAGGATACTCCCTCATATGGCATTTACAATTTATACATTGAATAATCGATAGCTCCTGAGCTGTGTTACACCTGCTTACACTCTGAATAAATTGAACACTCTAACTTCAAACTGAAACTGAGAGCACAGGAAAAGCACAACAATTCCCGATCTCCCTGAGAAATGTAAAGAGTACTAAACTAAACTTATTTGGGAGTAAATTTCTTTACATTAGTCTTCATGTTATGCCATGGTGTCTGGTTAGACATTCTGTTGCTATCCCTACATGAAGTCTAAGACAAGAATCAAAACATGCCTGAATAAATAGCATTCCTGTACTTCTCTCACAGCAATCAAATGGATGGGTCCCAAATTGATTAGCATGCTCCTTCCCCAAAGCCTTCTCACACATCATAATGCAAACACTGACCCTATACGTTACCCGGATTCAGTGGAACCTGAAGGAATGAAATACCACATTTTTTATGGATTTCATGGATTATTCCGATAACTATTGTGATAAAACTCACAGTCATTGGTCTATATTGAATTTTACTGAAATGTACTCTATTTTTAAATAAACTCATGGGTTTGCATCCATGTCTTACTAAACATAGCACTTACATCATTCCCACCTATCACAAGAGCTAAGGGCCCTTCAATGGCTCCCAGGGAAATGACATTTCTTATTTTTTCACAGTGCAATATAATGGAAGCTGTCCTAAAGTAACTCAAGGCCTTCTCCTCTAAGCATTTCTATTCAGATTGCATTCATGTTATTTACTCAGCCCTATTTATTGTACAAATGACAGTGCTGATCTGAGACACAATTCAAGTATTCCAGATGGAATGATGCAGTATTTAAGCAACAGAAGTAACTCATAACATTAAAAGAGGCCAGAAGTTCTAATAATCTAAATGGTCCTGTCCACAACCACTGGTGCTTTTCATTGCTGCTATTCTTGAACACATGTCAACACAATGAGCTGTTGAACATTAAGTGCCATAATGTCATACTAACAGTAACTACTCCAAGCATAGGCAGGAAACCTGCAGGAAGAAATGCTATGAACATTTTCTCACTGCAAAAATCATGCTTTGTGAAAATATATTTAGTGCTACTCTGTTTTCACATCATGCTAGCTAGCAGTGCACATGCTAAGCAAATACTCCTGCTAAGCCAAGACTAAAAAATAGTACAAGCTAAAATGAGTTTCTCAGCAGTTGATTAGTAGATTCTCTTCCAAATGTAACAGAGGAGGTCCTCTTTCATAGCACTCTCACCTTATAGGATACTTCTCTAACCCTTTACATTAAAGCTGTTTCTAATCCCAATTTAGGCTAAGATGGCTTCAATAGCATTTAAAAAATAAAGATTACCATAACTTTCTTGATTCTGACATCTCAATTACAGTGGGGAAGCAGAAGATGTAAGAAGTCAATTCTGATCAACTGTGTTCACTGCGTATTACAGAAATCACCTGAAAGAAGGCAAGCCATGTACTCTATGTATTGAAAGAATATCTATTAAGTAAACATTTAGCAAGTTTTTTCAGCTCTAAGAGTCCTGACCACAAAAATTATAAAGTAGTATTTCGCATCCAAAGGGCCAAAAGCAAGGAGCTGACATTTACTGTAACCACTGATAAATTAATGAACACAGCTAGAATCTTTCAAAGTATCAGTGCTTGAAATTTATTGTCTAGCTTAGGAAAGAAAATAATGAAACTTTACAGTTCCCTTGGTATTTTATTTTCTTGCCTTCTTGAGTTTATTGGCATACGAACGTTATGTTAATTTTACTCAAATAACTTGTATCATTAATAATAATAGCAATTCAATGTAAATTAGAGTTAACTTAATTATACTTAATTAACTTTAACACTTATGTACACAGTAATAACTGGGGTATTGATTCCTGGTTGCTAGCTCTTTTAATTTCCTTTTTAAAGTAACATGCTACATTTCTTTTTAAATGCTGTTCTCAGATGTTACATGTTTGGAGACTATTGTCACAGTAATATATATTATTTAAAATAATAATAAATGGGTGGGTTATGGCTGTGTAATATGCTGTTTATATGGTTGTATTGTTTTATTTCATATAATGTACAAATAATTAAAATAACTCTAAAAGATTTAAAAATATATTCTAAATGCAAGGAAATATGACTTTCACAAAAGAATTTTACAAAAGCAGTTGTTTTCCATTACATGAGGAATGTGTTTTCTTTCTTTTTAACGATATACATTTTCTTGTAGCTACTACTATGCTGCTTGCTTAGAAATTTGCCTAAGAAACGAAGCATAGTAATGTTTAATTAGATACTTATTTAGAAAACAGAGAGGGAAAAAAATCAATCATTATAAAGTCTTACAAAATTGGAAGACCTGGGTTCTAAGTGTTCTTAGACTACAGCCACCTTGTGCTAAAAAAGGCAGGACTCACCATACAATACCTTGATATTATAAGGTACTGTTGCTTCTTGATAGATGAAAATGAATTTATGGAGGCAAAAAATATCTACCATATGTTCTGGTATATAGAATTGTTTAACAGCTAACTAAGCACATGAATTCCTTGTGAGATAGAGTGTTCACTTCCCTTTGTTTATGATATAATTAAATGCTTTGAGTCATGTTAAATAATACTTAAAATCATTAAAGAAGTGCTGGAAAAGGAGTTACTAGGAAGACTGTTATTAGCTGGTCACATTATTTACCTTATTTTAAGTCTGTATAAAGCCTTTAGTGGCTGGTTATGTTGGATGGGGAATATGATATTGTTTCCTACACATTTTTTCCGCAAACCAAAAATGATAACTGGCAGACTTTCTACTGCTGAAGCATTTTGTATTTTTCCAGTGTCAATAAAAGTATAAAACATTCCATGAAATTCTAGGCAATTGCAATGAAAAAAAGAATTCCAAATGATATATTCCTGATTGTAGTATATGCCATCCAGATAAAAGGCAAACTGGACATTCAGTAATTTATTATACCAGTAAAACAATGTCTATTAAATTTTTATCCACTTTTTACAATCGAGGGATACTTTTCAATAAGTTTTTATTATAATACATATTGTTTCTCATACAGCAGTGCCTTCCAACTTAGTTGCAGCTAAGAGGCTGCAAATTGTATCTAAACCAATGAAGTGAGTAGCACCACAGGAAACTTAAGGGTGCTGAGCATCTTAAAATATCAGATCCAATAACTATTGCTGCCTCACTTTCAGATTACTAAATATAAAAACTTTGTTTGTCCATCACAACTGGAAGGTAGCTAGAAAATGCCTGTGCACATTCTGGGAGATGCTATTGATACGTTCCTTTTCTTCAGGGACTAAAGGACACCTAGATCTGTTAGAAGCTCCAAGGATGAACAACAGAGATCGTATGCTTTTTCAAATACCTTTTGGGAAAGATTTTATATTACTTCCAGACTGAGTATGAAAAAGGGGGGTGGGAGAGTGGTGATGTTTGCTTTCTAAGTGTTTTACAACCCCTGAAATAACTTACCTGAACTTCAGACTGTAATAACAAAAGGTAAACAGGCACACAAAGGTGAAGTGACCAAACATTTCCTTTGAGAACTGGAAGTTACTTCAGAGCTCCTTCAGAGTGGTCTTTCAGTTCGCAGTTGAGGGGCTGGCTGGAAAACAGTATTAAAAACAAAAAGGACAGGCACAGATTCAATGGGTAGTGTTCGTTGCACCCTGACAGGATGTAGAGCACTGAAGCCTATCAGTATGCTGTATACTTCTGACTTTGACTAGAGGTTCCAGTGTGATCCTGATGAATGCTTTGTTGAATCATTCTTATTAAAATAAAACGAAAGTCTGAGATTTTACATACTTGTAAAGATTAGGCGTAAGAATAAATGTATCAACTGCGGAAAGCTTGTGCAGTGTCTATTAGAAAAAAGGGTGAGAACTGATTTCAGGTATTAAACCCAAGCACAACTAGCACTAAATCATCACAGCTATTTAGCTCCTCCACAAGGTACTTCATTCAACTAATAGCCTACCATAACTATCATATTGCGATAACATAGCATACAATGTTATCAAAAAAACATTTACAGAAAGTAATTATGATAGTATGATAATTGTAACATAGACTTGATATTATTTCTTTCTATTTTCTACTAATGAAGCATAACTGACAAAATTTCCAGAAGACTTAATCCTTCTATTAGGCTTATGTCATTCTCTCTACTCACTAGAAAATCAAAATAAAAGGTATGGTATTATGACAGAATAAGGAAAACAGATACAAAATTGATCTATATCACTATTTCCACTGTAAGAAATATATAAATTAATAATACCAAGAAGTTTGTAATTTCTAAACTAATTCTTTAGTTCAAGCATACACAGAATGTGTATTTACCACTTAGCTCTGTTAGTCTGGCATACAAAAGTGTAGTCTTAAAAAGATTAAATTGCTAAATTTTTACAAAGACAATAGAACTTTAGGATATAGAACTTTAGGATATAGAGTGGTTTACATTTTTCATTTTTCTTCTTTTTTTTTTTTTTTTTTTTTTCTTCTTCATCTGGAAGATTTGCTGTACCTATTAGCTTTTCTTCTTGGTAAAT
>JAOEHX010043922.1:28730-59292 GCA_025448015.1 Bolborhynchus lineola
ACAAAAATTATTTTTTTTTTTGCCTTTTTTTTTTTTTTTTTTTTTTTTTTTTTTTTAATGTAGTTCAACTGTTAACTCTGAGCATCACTCTCTTCATTCATGCATGGATTTAAATATCTAGGTTTTTAGAGCACCCAACTGCTGGGCTGTGTTTTCAAGGAAATTAAACTCACACTTCACCAAAGACAACTCTGAGGTAAATATTCAAGAGTATCATGATATCGTCATTTAGAATAAGACTTTAATCCTATCAGAAGTGAAATTTCCAAACAACTGAGTGAATTAAAATACAGCCAGTAAGCTTTTGAAATTACAGGATATCTAGCTTCTGTTCATCCATTCCTGACTGCCATTTCCTAGTGAAAGCTGCACTGAGTGATATTTGGGCACTTGGCATGAGACCATGAAATCAAAGCTCAGTGCACTGTACATCAGGTGCGATGCTTTCACATAAATGTATTCCTTCCACTGAAGTGCATCTTCATAGATCCTTCAACCATGGAGTAGCTTCCAGATGGAGTGGAGGTTTCCAAGATAAGGCAATAATGTTTCTTTTTAATAATAAAGTAACATCCAGTTGAAAGCTCTTTTTTTTCTCAAGCCTTCTGCATATGATTCATTGCTCTTTTACAAATGAAGCTTCATTTTTATGACCCAATCCCAACAGTGATATTTCATAAAAGTGTGAAGCTCATGACGTTGGCAAACTTTACTTATTCTGTCCTTGAATACTGTTATTCTTTCTGCATTTGTGTAACGGCTATTTTAATTTTTAAATAATATAAGTTAATCTGATATTATGAAAACAATTTTTAATTTTTACAACAAATTTGTTTAATATGTTCCTTGTTAAGAAGCCAAATAAAAAAAATGATGAATTTTTATAGAAAGATGCTAACATATCCAATTTCAACAAAACAGGCAGAAGAAATTCCTTTGTGCCTTTTTTCCCCTGGATTTTCCTAACTCTCCTATTTGCCATTACAAACCAAAGTAAATTAAAATAAGAAGGAAAAAAATATATTTTTATTCTGTGATAACTTGCATGAGCTTATTCTGTCAAATTTTGTAATTTGTAATTCCAGTCTATATTTCTGTTATTACTTTTCTCCCTATTCCTGTGTTAGACATCCACAAAAAATAAGTAAATATTAAACTAAAATCAAACAAACAATTCAAACTGCAAAAGCAGGACTTTATTTTGTGATCTAAATCTGAATTTTAATATTGCAATCTCTGAAGTTCTCTTTAACACACGTAGTACACTTCATAATTCCTAAAACCTCATTTAAGTCTATTGAATGAATGCAGTTTTGTTCCTGCAAATATTCAGGCATGACTCTTTTTCAGCATCAGTGCAGCTTTTATGTTGTGTTTTTCCCAGTAAGATCAAGAAGCTGAGCATTTCTGTTATGTCTCCTGGGACTTTGAGTAGCAATTCTCAGAATATAACAGATAGAGTTAATTCCTCGAAAAATGAATTAATTTTATTTTTTTTCAGTTTCACACACTGAAGGGAAAAGTGGTTTGGACATCCTCAGAGCTACAGGTTGATGTATAGAAGGATATGAATGAACCCACAGCTTCATCTTCCTTTCCAAGAAACGTAAAGTACTTTTAGCAAAGGATAATGTTAATACAACAGTGTTGATAGTTTCTGAAGGAAAGGGCCGACTGTGTCCACAAAAGAAAGGCTGCCGACTTTCTTGGTCAGGCTACATGGTATGTGGATCTATGTACTTAAAGCTCTTCAGTAAAGTACTTCATTGACTCAGAAGCAGAAAAAATATGAAAAATCAGTTTGGTTGCCATTTACATGTTTAATATTAGTAGTGGATGTACATTTGAAATCTTGGTCTAAGAGAGGAATTACCATGTATTTTGCAAATATTACAGCTTAGAGCAAAATCTACCCTTAGATCCAAGTGGCAGTCTTCATATGAATGTGTTCACCTTCTCAAAGGCTGAGTAAGCTCACAGGAAGATGCAGCTGTGCACATTGTCTTTAAAGTTATAAAGTGTCCAGAAATATCTAGTGGTTTTCATAGCAAGCTGGGGTAAATGCATTTTATAAAGCTCTAGTCAATTCCTAAATAATGTTAATACACCTTTGAATGTGACGTGGTTTAAGCCCAGTTGGCAACTCAGCCACACAGCCCTCGCACACTTCCCTCTCCATCCTCCCCTTCACTCCCAGAAGGATGAGGAGGAGAATCAAAAGAATGTTAACTCCAATGGGTTCAGATAAGAACAGTCCAGTAGCTGAGGTATAACACAAACCACTGGTGCTACCACCAATAATAATAATGAGAAGGGAAATAGCAAGAGAAGAGAATATAACCGCTCACCACCCGCCAAGCAATACCCAGCCCGACAGAGCAGTTATCTAACCCCTCCAGATAACTGCCGCCAGTTTATATACTGGGCATGACGTGCTGTGGTATGGAATACCCCTTTAGTTAGTTTGGGTCAGGTGTCCTGTCTGCTTCCTCCTGGCTTCCCCTCCTCCCTGTCAGAGCATGAGACTCAAAAAGTCCTTGGTCAGATTAAACATTACTGAGAAGCAACTGAAAACACTGTTCCCAGGCCAAAAGTGAAAACCACAGCACTGTACCAGCTACTAAGAAGGAGAAAAATGACAGCTACTGCTGAACCCAGGACAGAGTGCCTTTGATAAACAGATAATAAACCCTCTCTTGGTTGAGGGATATATTGGAACTAAATTATTTTGTGGTGGGTCATTAAATTACGTAGGGTTCGTGTGAACTTATACCTACAGGCAAGACAAATCATCTCACCTGTGGCCTGAACCAGTGACTTCAAAGCTGAATAATTGATCCAGTATTTCAATAATCTCTCTTTTTGTGGGTGGATAATCCTTTAACATCAGGAAAAACTTGGACTGTCTCAGCTTGATGCCCATTTTTATCACTGCCAACAGTTGCAATCAACCTACTGTTCCTGCAGCAAGCAGCTCCGGAAGCTATTAGTGCTTTTACAGATCTCAACAGACAGTGTTGCTGCACGTTTGCAAACTACTGTTACATATGATCAGTGTCAAACCAACCTACTAAACAAAAAGATTCTGAGGAGGAAAATTTAAGGCATGAGAATTATAGTGCCACTGGAAAATATTTATTCCCTTTTAAAGTGAATGCTGACTTTTCCAACACAACAATTAATTTTTTCTTTTACTATAAACTGAAAGTGGCTTTGATAAGAGTTATAAATAACACATAGCTATTCAGTATTCCTGAACATGGAGGTAAATGTAAGTAGATCTATAAAATCAAAGAATGCTGGCAAACTGAATGCTGCTAAGCTCACATTTTTACACCGATAAATGACTTTAATGATTTATCATAAAAAATATTATGAAGGAAAATAAACTCCAGTATATGTAATTTAAGAAAATTATGCTACAATTCTGATATTCTCTCAGTCTTTTTTGGATGCACTGTACAGCTTAAAGCTGACATTTTCAAAATCCTTTTTCATGATGTTCAAAATAACTATCATGTACAGTGTAGACCTTAAAAAGCTGACCTAAAAGAAAATTCCCTACTGTGTTAGCTATGTTAGGCTTAATATTAACATATTGCAAAGGAAAGGAAGACACCTGTAGGCATTTTAGTTTGAGGGCATCATTTAAGCTTGCATACAAAAGCTGTGCTCAGAGTCTGAAGCTTCATTCCTATGATGGATTTAGAGTTTGTTATAAAATGCCAGGGGAGTGTTGGAGCCTCAGTGTTACAGCTTTAGCACTTAGGGCTAAATGAGAACTGTAATTAGGATGTCTTAAGGAAAGGAGAAAAAGGGAATAGTAGCACACCTTATCAGTGAACAAGTTTCCAGTCACCCACAGTTGTTCTGAACGGCTGTCTTATTCTGCTCCCCAACCCGTCTTTCCCCACTGGAAGATTTCCTCTTTTGTTGCTTTGCAGAGAGACAAGGACTGGCATGACTTTTTCCAGCATCTGTCTGGCTCTGTCCTCTTGCTATACGCAGGGTGAAATAAGCACATGTACTGCTTTTCCCTCTTCACATACTGAACCAGGCTGAGCATGAAAATAAGATGAACTTTGATTGCTTGAAGAATGGTAATACTGTGGCTGGTTAATGCTAGTCTTCAGTATTTTCAGTCTCTGCAAGTCACATTAGAAAATCTGTCTGATTATATGAATGCTTATATCCTAGTATCAGTTAGGATTTTTGCTTTAAACATTAAATGTTTGTTAGCTGAATGTTATTTGCCTCCTCAGCTGCATAATAACCTTTCCATTATTTACTATGATATCAACTTTCTAGTTGTCCTAAGGAAATGCACTTCAGAAAAATAAACATTGCAGTTACTAAACTATGGGGTTTACGTCATAATAATTTAGCAACAAAGAACTGAATTCCTCTAACAGCGTGGTTGTGCCGCAAGGGAAAAACAATCTGTAGCAACACATCAGATTGTTTTCAGGAAAATAGCTGAAGAGCCCGTGCCAAAGAATGCTGCTGCTGCTGCATTGTGTTTGCATTTCTGTGATGGGATTTACATAACTCAACATGACATTATATTGGCTAAGACACAAATCTAGTCATTAATCCAACAAGATGCACAGAGCTTCCTGTATTGTGTCACCAAGATCCCTTCTGCGAGGCTTCAGTATCTTGCCAAGCCAAGTGCAATCTTTATGCATATTTATCCATTTAGTACTTGCTGCATGTTACACACTGCCTGCATGCCCACAAAGTTACAGTATACATCTATAAAATGCTCTCCTTACAGACTAGTTATTTGCCATTGATACATAAGAACCAAAATAGCAATTGCAATTCTGTTTGTATGGTGAATGAAAATGCATCTTTCCTCTATTGAATCATCATCGCTCCTTTAATCTTTCTGGTTTCTTTCCTTTCCCTCATATTTAGTGGCACTTAATGAGCTTTCCACAAGAAGACTGTCAAAATCACAATCTGTCCATTAAACATACCAGCAAAGATGTACTTCTGCAAAATGCTAATGAAAAATGTAGTTGAAAATCTATGCTGTAGACAGAGTTCTGGTTCTTGTAGGGAGTGTAATAATTCTGAAAGAAAATACTTACTTGAAACTGACTTAGACTGCTCAAGTTTTTCTTAAAACTTCACAATTAATGTTGCAGTCCTTTGTTGATTCTTTGCCAAAACTGAAAATGCAGTCCTCCTGAGGAAAGATACATGCAAAAAATTGTTTCTAAGCTTACAAGTTATGAATAGCAATATCAATAATACCATTCAGCTGGTCAATGTCACCTTACAAGTGACATAAGAGCAAAGTACAATTTTAATAATCTAGTGTTTGATCTTAAACCTGTGTTAGCATTCAAGTCTTGCCTTTCATAGACACAATCATCATTTAAAATTACAGCAGATGTACCATGTGACTCTGACTGTCAACAAAGATGACAAGTTACATCAACTGAAAACATTTAAGGCAGCCCATTCTCAGTTCTCCTACTGGAGGTTCTTTAAAAAATATCCCCTATTATCTTTCATAATATTGCCTCTCATTCCTCCACTCCATACACATAGTTTTATGAATAGTTGTTTTGTTCTTTGTAAGACTACTTTTTATATAATAAAAAACAACTTCCTTGCCACTCTTGGTCACTTTACTCGTAAATATAAATGTTTGCTATTTTCAGCCCCGCAAAATTTCCTGAAATTCCTCTTCATCAAATTCTATTATGCGTATATAGACAATCTTCAATTTGTTTCACATTTGCAGTCCATGATCATAGAATCATAGAATCATAGAATAGTTAGGGTTGGAAAGGACCTTAAGATCATCTAGTTTCAACACTCCTCCCATGGGCAGGTACATCTCCTACTAAACTGTATCACCCAAGGCTCTGTCCAGCCTGGCCTTGAACACTGCCAGGCATGGAGCATTCGCAGCTTCCCTGGGCAACCCATTCCAGTGCCTCACCACCATTACACTAAAGAATTTCTTCCTCATATCCAACCTAAACTTCCCCTGTTTAAGTTTGAACCCATTACCCCTTGTCCTCTCACTACAGACCCTAATGAAGAGTCCATCCCCAGCATCCCTATAGGCCCCTTCAGATACTGGAATGCTGCTCTGAGGTCCCCATGCAGCCTTCTCTTCTCCAGGCTGAACAGCCCCAACTTTCTCATCCTATCTTCATGGTGCTCCAGTTCCCAGATTCTCCTCGTGTCCCTCCTCTGGACTTGTTCCAAAAGTTTCATGTCCTTTTTATGTTGCGGACACCAGAACTGCACAGAATATTCCAAGTGAGGTCTCACAAGAGCAGAGTACAGGGGCAGGATCACCTCCCTCGACCTGCTGGTCACACCGCTTTTGATGCAGCCCAGGATATGGTTGGCTTTCTCAGAATCAGCAGGATTCTGAGACAGTTTCTTTGTTTTGCCTTCCTTAGAAACCCACCTTCACTTTCTCAGGGCAAATCTTACAATCAGAAAATCCTTTCCCACTTCATAAATTCAAACCTTTCTCTTTAAAGTGGGTGCTCTTTCAGCTGCTATCTGCAATTCACAGAGTTTAACTGAGCTGAAAATAGCAGAGAATACAGTGCCTGAAATTCAGTCCACTTCCTGGCCTTAGAAAATCCTGCAAGAGAGTCTCATCTGGCAATGTTGTTTGAGCATCTAGATCAGAGTAATCCTAGGTTGGAATGGAAAATACAAAACTGCATTAAAAACAAAACAAAACAAAACAAAACAGTATCCCAAGAACACCAGTATAATCCATTCTTTAAACTAACTTGCTTGCATTTTTCAAAATTTTCTGGATAGAGTTCCTGGTTTAGTCTAGTTTGAGACAATAGCTAGCTGCTGACCAGGCATAATTAGATATGGGCAAAAATAATCTGGAACAAATGCATCATCTTCCTGTGCATTTTTGGATTACGTTGAACCAAGTTGTGGAAAACCCTTAAAATCTTTAGTCTTATATCAGGATAAGGTCAGATGGAGCACTGCAGTTCACACTGCTTAAATTTCTCTGGTTGACAGGTTCATTCTCAGTACAATTTGTCAAAGATTCACTTTTTCATATGCTCTGACAGATTCCAAGTCTGTTCAGCATGGTACAGATTTCCATCCCCTCCCACTTTTCTCATCTTTGAAGCCCTTCTGGCTGTTGCCTTTAGACATATACTTTATTTTCTGTAGGAGTAAAAATGGAGGTATATATTATTAGATTTTATTTCTGTATGCAAATGCTTGAAAGAAAAAGCAAATTTAAATAATGGAGTGATTGAAACTTAGGAACATACAAGAATCTCTATGAAGCAAAATTTCAACACCCAAACTGGAACTTTCTGAAGGAAAATGGAATTTTGTTGCTTCAAACTCCATGCAATGCACTACAAAGCTACAATAAAGAAAATAAACCCCATCAAACTCATAAGCTCTTGCTAACATCTGTCAGCACACAGTATTCCAGTGACTATACCTTCATAGTAGTTTAGTATAGCTTCACTCTAAATCACCATCTGTTCTGATCTATAAAATTGTATTTGAATTTTGGGGGGGAGAGGGTGTTTTTTAAAGTCAGAAAATTTATATGTATGAGTTATGGTAAGAAAAATGCATATTTAACATACTGTAGTAGTTTATAAGCAGAATAATCCTATTAACTGAAAAGATTCTAAAATGCCTTTTGATCATTGAACTCCTGGTTCAGGAGCTTCTCAGCAATGAGCTGGCGACAACTCACTGACACTTCCATAAAGTGAAAATTCAGACTTCAGACATTCACAAATGCAAATTTGTTTATATTTCAGTAGATCCAGTTTCCAAATGTATTGTTATAAAGTCAGTTTTCCAACAAACTTGTAGACAAAATTACTTTCTTTAAAACACAGCATTCAAAGCACAACTTCAGTTTGTGACTAGTTCTACCTAATACCTCTACTTGCCTGTACGCTTCTTATGAAGTGACTGATGAAAATAGAATCTAAGAATATAGAAAGAAATTTATCTGTCAGAAGGACAATTTTTGCTCTTTGCTGCCTGTGATTATCATCTTGGTTGTATCACACTGAAAAGCAAAGTTTGTGGTTTTAGAGTTGGCATAAAGAACTACTTAGTAGAATACTACTAATAATATAGGAATGCTAATATGGGGATACTATAGGATACTACTAATAATATATTTCTAATAATATAGGGACTCTATGAAAGTTTAACATTTTCTTCTGCTTTATTCCATGAAAGTATGCAATATCCTAAGTGCTGCTTTGATTGGTGGGCTTAGGGAAAGCAAAAAAAAAATATTATTAGGGTTTATATACTTATGCACTAAAAAGATAAGGAAGCAAAGGGGAACAATTTGAATTAATTTGGAGTTAAAGTTGTCACAGGGAGTGTGATTTAAAAATTAAAGTTCTGGCCAATGGAAACATTTTTGTCTGGGAAAACAGTATTTCAGCATTTCAACTGGTTAGAGTACTTCCAGAGGCAGTACTGAACAAATGTTCAGCAAGCAAAGTTTTCAATAAGGATACAGTTGAAACAAACAGCATTGGAAGTGTGATACTTAAAAGTCACTATCTGCCACTATTACTCACCCTGAACAACAATACTAGGGTTTTACCTAAAATTTCTTACACATAAAGAACATTTGTGCCACACTATATTTGAAGCAATTGAGCCTGGCAGAACTAAACTCCAAGCTGTTTCTCAGAACTTTACAGTAACATTCCCTGCACTATCAAAAGCTTCATCAATTTCCAAGACAATTTTGTTGTGTCTGCAAGTGATCCTGTATAGAACAGAGAACAACCTCTATATGTGTGACTCTGTCCTGAGCATAGCCTTGTACTATGTGTATTAATATAAGTCAGTGGGCACTTTTTTCCCACAGTGACATTCTTAGAACCTAAGACATCTGAGTTTTGCCAGAAAGTTTTCATTACAAGTGTTTTCTTTGTCCTAGGTAGAATTCGAAATAGAAACTAGAGAACAACCGAGCAGCAAAAAAATTCTTGATTTTCAGGCTATTTCCCTTGTATGAGAGAATCACATTAAATTTCTGCAAGCCATTTCAGGTTTGACATGTTCTTACAGTCAAACCTATCAATGATTTTGCTGTTTGGGAATTTCCCAGTTGTGTCATTTTCACAGAAGATGGAAAAAAATTTACTCTTCAACTAAGTATTGAACTGAACACCTCTACCTGCATATGTATTTAGGTGTATATGCATACAGATATACGTACATTTACACATAGATATATACACATATATTAATGAATCTGGTAAAAAATCACTATGGGAAAAAAAACCTCTGAAACTAAGCTGAGCCATTAGAGGAATTAGTGCTAAATATGAAAATCAATATAAAACATTTTCAAGGCTTGCTTGAACTATGGGTATTCGACATTGGCAAATGACATAAATTAAAATATATTTAACCACAAAATGCCCAACAATAACTGTAAGAAATGAAGATACTTTGAGTCTTTTCATCAGTGATATCCAATACTGAAGTAGCTTTTCTATAGTTAATAGTCACAACAAACCAAAATTTTGAGCAGCTGCTGGAGAAAATAGCTTATTGATGTTATGCTCAAAGAGCATGAGTCTTGCAATCTGTGCAGCAACCAAATGCAATAAGAACTGTACATTTTATGTTAGACAAAATATGCATTTAAAATGTTTACAATTGTAGTACAGCCTTTATTCAATATTTCTTTCATTACTACAACTTTGTAGAATCAACTTTTGAACCATGGGTAAGCTTCCAAAATAAAATAAACGACAGAGTAAGAAAGTCAATTTATAGTGCATAATAGATGGGAGAACAGGTGCATCAGAAAGTTTTATATTTTGGACAGATTGTAAAACTGAGACATCTGGATGTGACTGGATTATAAAGTCTGTAAGCTGAGGTAATGCAAGGAAACAGAAGTGAAGCAAACTTCTGTATTTGATAAGTATTATTGTTCTGACTTGAAATATTAGAAACTCTTCAGAAACACATGGGCAGGAGGGTGGACATGTCTAAAATAAATAAAGTTTCCCTCATTTACCGTTTTTGCTCCTGCTTCTTTGCTTAATTTAGTTAATATTATTTAGTTATACTGTCCTGTCTTATGAACAATTATACCTCTAAATACACTTATACCAAGTCAACTAAGGTTCCTTAGACTTAAAGTACATGAATGAAAAAGATATTATGTCACTTTTCCCAGCCAAAATCTAGACTCTGGCAACAACTTGGTAATTGATACACAGTGGTTGTAAATTGCTACTTGCTGATATCAGTCCAGGTATGATTCAGGTCCTCATTATCTGGAACTCCTCCTTTTCTCTTTTACATCTTGAAAAAATCTTAAAATATCCAGCTAATTTATAATGCTTAATTTTTGGTTCTCATCAGTTTTCTTGTCTTAGATAGATAGGTAACTCAGGACGCTCTTAGCAGTGCAGGAGTGGCTATCACAAAGTCAGGATTGTAAGCATAATGAAGCAAGAAGCTTGGAGTCAGATATTCAGCTGCAGCAGAGTAGTTTTCAGGGAGAATAAAACACATCCATTTGCATCAAAACATCTTTGAAGTTCTTCTGCTCCTCTGTCCTTCAAAGAGATTTTTTGTAAAGCCTAGACAGACTGTTGCAGCAGTTGGGAACTGC
The DNA here is from genome assembly GCA_025448015.1 of Bolborhynchus lineola. Lineage (NCBI taxonomy): Eukaryota > Metazoa > Chordata > Aves > Psittaciformes > Psittacidae > Bolborhynchus > Bolborhynchus lineola. The sequence continues at coordinate 39,382 of JAOEHX010043922.1, forward strand.
CAGAGAACTCCCTACACATTTCTTGCTTAATGTGCATATGTAGGGACTGCATTGTGTTCCTTTTGACTGGCTGTGGTCCCTTATACTGCTACAAGACTGATGCCACAATCAGTTTCTACCATTAAGAAGGCTTTCTGCTAGGAAAAAGAAGCAAAATGTACCTTAAGCAATATTTTTAATTGGCTTTATCCTATGAAAGGAGAAAAATTGCTAAACATCTTTCAACTTCATTGGCTTAGTATGAATAGAAGATATTAAGAATGTTACAGTAGCTGTTCCACATCTGGAAGTATCTCTAAAAATTATCATGCTTAAAATAATGTGTTTGAAAAAGGCAGGGAGATCTTTTTTGCAAAAACTATGTTAGGACCTTCTCAAACAGTTTCCTTCTGCTGAAAATCTATGGTATTTCAGTATGCATGCCACATTGCTCATGCCTTCCTCATTCACACCCCTCACGTTAGCAGCTTAATGAGTGTTAGTTACCCATCAGTGCTGATACTCCTCTATGCATTGTCTGCTTAAGTTCTTGTAAATATTGCAGAAAAAGATTATCTTATATCTATGGTTGTATGTGTTTGCACATATAGCAGACCTTTCCTTCTCCTTGACATTTCCAGGCAAATTAACTTGAAGGCTTTATAAAGCCTTAAATGCTTAAGTATCCTAAGTCATAGTTGCAATTTTTAAATCCCATACTTTCATCGACACAGTCTGTGGTTTCCCTGCTACGTGTTATGTATGAGTCTAATCAGAGAGCTCTGTAATGTCACTATTGGGATATCCTTGCAGCAAGTGACACATTTACTAATTAGAATAGTTGGGAAAATTTACTTGACTCGTTCCTTAATCAAGAGAAATACTCCTGATAATGTGTGTTTTATAGCAGCAAACACTAGCTAGGGACTTGATTTGGGCTGAAATCTGTACAATCACACATACACAGAGACAACAGGGAGAAATATTTTTTTTCTTCCCACCGGTGAGAATCAAATCTGGCTTATAATGCACAACCTTCCACTCAACCCCTATCCAAGACCTATACCCTGGATATTTATTTAATGGCACACAGATGTATATGGCAATGTAAGCTTTTCTGAATACAGTTTATTTTTACTCATTTTATTCATGATTAACATGACTAAATGATGTAAGCTTTAGCCTGTTTCAAATTTCCATCACACAGACTTATTTTTTTGGAAGAGATTTAAATTTTTTGACATTTTAAAAGTACGGCACTTTTAGATATGCACCAAGTAGGTAAGGTCAACACTTAAGTACTAATGCCTGACAGAAGCACAAGTCAAATATTTCTTAGCTGGTTTAAGCATAAGAGATGAAGTAAAAGTTCTTTCAATTACATAGTGGCTTGAATTTATTTTCCAGGTTATGTAGATTGCTTTAGAGAACATTCTAATATAACCTCAGCATTAATTTTGAAGACAAAAATGATAGTATATTCACTCTTAGCAGACTGCAAAATTGAATTATTCTTTAAAAATTTTTGATCTAAGGAAATGTAGTTTTTGCTATTTCAATGGAATCTGGCCTGGAATGTTGAGTCCTTTCCTCCTGATCTCTCTTCTGTGTTAATTATAAAGGAAGCATTTATCACTTCTTCACTTAACAAAATCCTACAAATCAAAGAACAGTGTTAATCCTTTGATCTTAAATAAAATTCACTTTATTAATAGAAGGGATGATTGCAATTTATTGTTTTAGGTTATTATTTTCTAGTTAATTCTATTACAACATTGCTCTGTGACCAGTACTTTAGAGGTTTTTAATTAGTTAGGCAAATTACTACTTACAAACACACTCTGATGAATTTGGTCCAACTTTCTGCCCAAGACCAGATGTGAACAGATTTTGAATTTTATTAATATTTGCTTAGATCATGTAGGCAAACAAATTACAGCCAATGAGTTCTTGACAAATTATTCCCTTTCCTATTCACTCTTTATTATTGCTGTCTGTGCTGTGAGATTTCATATCTAAATTAAAATATTTCTGAAGCACATCAAGAAGCAGAGCTATTTATTTTTTTGAGAAAAGATTAAAAGATAAACAATATTGCACATTTTTTAGCATACTCATGTTCTTTTCCCAATGTAAAATTGATTATTGGCAATTGTCTCTTATTTTCCACAGAAACATTTTCACACAAGAATTTGAAATATTATTATATGCATTATACAATGCATGAGTATTGGTCATTTAAGCAACTATTATAAATACTTCTCTATTCCTGTGGAATATACTTATTAGGTTTATATGATTCAGCAGATTAAAAAAAAGTTTAGAACATTGAAAGCTCATTCTTTACCTTTAGAAACAGTGGATAACAGCTCTCCAGTATTATATTTTTCTGCAGATCTTGAGTCTCAAAATAATTCGATATTGTGTCTAAAACTGTTACATCTAGCTGCTTTGTTCATTGTTTTCTATGTGACCGTTTCCATTTCTGGCTTTTTTAATTTTCTTTCAGAAATTAATCCTGTCCTAGATTCATAACAACTCAACAGTGTGCGCTCTGCCACAGTTCATTTGTCCACAAAGCACCATAGCCTCTCTCTGATTGAAAATCATCATCTTATTCCTTACATTTAATGAACTCACTGAAGAATATCTATCCAAACAGAATTACTTGTATGCTTTCAATTCAATAGTGTTGTAATCTTAAAGGTGGTGTTTCCTAAACTTCATTTTTCTCTTCTAAACAAAAAGTCCTAATTTCTTGACTAACACATTTCCACTGAAAATCTTTTCTGTTGATGAAATATAGTTCAGTTAGGTCTATATTTTACCTGTTCTACATATTACCGTATTAAATGTAAGTTAGATTTAACAGTAATAGAAAACACAATATCTTCAGGAGAGATACTGTCACTGGGGACATCCAGCAAGTTCAAATGTCCCACCTTGGGTGAGACACAGATATTGCTGTCCTTACTATTTACAGTCTGAACTTTAAAGCACATGAAAATATTTGAATCTAAAGTTCCACCCACATAGATGTTTTCTGTAGAGCCTGCATTTCAGTTGGATGGGACTTTGGGCTACCTGGTCTGTGGAAGGTATCCCTACCCATGGCTGGGAAGTTGGAACCAGATGATCTTTAAGGTCCTTTCCAACCCAACCCATTCTATAGTTCTTTGATTCTGTAAAAGCAAAAACTGAGATTCCTCAACCCAATGTTCCTCATTCCAAGCAAGGGAGTAAGAATTGCAGTGATGTAATTTCAGGTGTCTTTATAATCTATTGGTTTAGTCCAATGCCTTTTTTCAGTTCCTCTATGCCACGTAAAGCATTGCAACTCAGGATAACTGCAACTGGAAAAATAGTTTATAAAGGAGCAAGAGTAATTAACATGAAATTAAGAAGCATTTCTGGACAGAACATGTTAAATGCAAAGCCTTTGAGAATCACACTGTTTTTTCTGACAAGCTTCTAAAATCGTTGGAAGCAGACCTCTCCTCTAGAAAAATCACAAGATTATGAGTCTTCTACTTTCTGAACTCCATCTGAAAAAGCACTTTTCTAACATTGATTGCCATGGCAACTCCTATTAGGTACTTTTATTAGCTAAGTTGCAGCCAGGGAACAGATTACTCTATTTCATATAATCATGTCTCAGCTAAGTAAGGTTGAATAATCAATGCAGTGCAATTTTTAGCCAATTTATTTTAAAGGTTTCAAGGTATATTTTTGACTCAAAAGTATAAATGAACTTTTCAGTAATATGAAGGGCAACAAAAAGTCATCACACTACTTTTCTAGTATTACCATACGCAAATTAATATTTTAAGTAATGGTACTAAATTAATGAAAAAATGAACAAAATATGATAATCCTCCCTCTTTGACAAGATACTGCAATTATTCATTGGCAGGAGAAATCGCATTCACAAAACCAATAAAATCATATTTTATAATGGAGGAGGCTTAGCTAGTTTACAAATGCAGGATTCACCTGCTTTGACCATTGTCACTTTGATCTTGTAGGTCTTTGAATTTCCTCCTCCAAATTACTTAATCACCAAGAATCTTGCATATTAGAGCTTTTCAGTTTCCACAGTGAAGCCAGAGGACTGAATGTTGTAATTATAGACAGAGTAAGAACATATTTAAATTAAAGAAAGAAATACTGTATTTAGATGTGATTTGATGGGATAAAGTATGCATTAAAATCCTTTTCTCCTTGAAGCTTGGTTGTTGGATGTTCCACAGATCAAGATAAGAACTTCAGTGATATGTTTCTGGAAATGCATTGGTCTCAGAAGGAGGAAGAAGTAATTATACAGTACTTAGAATATTTCTCATTTTGATCCTACCGCTACCACACACATTTAAAAAATTCCTCAATGAGTGCCTATTATAGTGTTTAGATTTACATTTTATTTAGGAAATACCTAACAAAATACTTTTGTATTTCATTTTAAAGGTGGAAGATATATTTAAGGGCTCGTTTTAATTCCTTTAAAAAGCAGTATATCAGTAAAATCTGTTTTCAGAGACTATCCTCTTTCCCAACTCCATTTTGAATTTTAGACTACAAATAATTTTAAGCACTATAAAAAGAAAATCAATGTATCAACTGAATTCATACAGTACCAAAAACTCTTGCTTTGAATTGACAGTACACTCAAAAATACATAAATGCAGAAAAGAAACTACCAAGAAGAATCATGATTATTCAAATGTGGTTTACATGCATTCAAATAATTTCTTTGAGAAGCATTAAAAAGCATTCTAAATGTCATTCATATTTTCTCCACAGGCTATGAAGGAATAGAGGGAAAATAGTGAGAGACCATGTAAAAAAAATGATTGCAATATCATTTGCCTATACTAAATCTCTATGTTCTGTCAAACACCAATTATCTCTGCTTAGCTGTTTATTTATAAAGAAATTCATATATGAGGGAAGAAAGCATGTATATATATGATTGGGAGAAACAGTAAGAGGCAGTGCTGAAGTACATGGCCTGTATTTGATGAAGAATAGAGATCAAAACTAATGTGATTAATCTCACTAGGAACAGATAACTGTTGTCTGAACTGTTACAAATCCTAATTTATTAGTCTGGGGAACATAAGGAGTCCCTCTTCCAACAGGCATCACTGATAAACCTGAACATTGTAAGCTAGGTGAATTTTCATCCACTGTTGCAATTCAAAGAGATCAAGTATGTCATCAGAACAGATCTGATTTTGTTTTCCTAATAAGGACAAAAATGCACTGTAGAACAGTCAAAATTTAGGAAAAGTTGACTGAAGGTACCCTCATCAAATCACTAACAGTTTTTCTGAAGCAGGAAACAGTGTTTCAGGTTCCCTATAATAGACACTACAGTCCCTACAGTCTCAAGGCATGACTTTTTGACAGACTTGTTTGTGATCAAACTAACTGCTTTAAATGCATGGTATACAGAAAAGTAGAATTAATACTTCCAGAGACTGATACAGAATACTGAGTTGACTCAAAAGTGAAGAATGCAGTGGAAGGAAGCACCAGACATTTTTACCTGAGAAGTCATGTGAATTTAAAAGTGGGACTTATATGTAACTTTTTGTAGAACACTTATGTTGGTTACAGATCATTTTTATTGCTCTCTATCCACTCTGTTTTTTTGGTTGTTTTTATTTTTTTCATAGCTGTGCTGATAGGTGTTCTCAATTTTGACCAGTTCTCATGCTTTAAAATCACTTTAAACTAGATCTGGATCTGTCAGCATGGGATTTTTGATTCCTTAAGAGTACACTGTTTCAATCATTTTTATCAAAAGAATGCTTGAAAGTAATTGCCTTAAAATCTTGTGAATCCCTAAATAAAAAAAAGAAAAAACAATGTTTTTTCAGTGTTTTATGAGTAAGTCTGAACTATTAATATGTCCGTGTTCTCTTGGAAAAGTAAATAATAACAGGTTTTTAGCCAAGTATTGTGGATCAAATAATAGGGAGGTAGCTTGTAGAAGGTAGAATAACAATACTGCAAGAATTTCACCTGGCTGTAAGCTTAGATTTCTTTCTAGAAGATTACAGAACAATATAATCCAAAACATGAGCTAATTTATTATTTTATGGATATTTAAAAAGATCAATTAAAATCTTAAAGGGAGTAAATGAAGACTTTCCAATGCCAACTTGAGCACAAAGTTGTGGCAGCTTTTCATGCTAAAAATAGTATGTACTTAAACTTTTAATCATGGAATGAACAAAAGCTCACATAAATGCACAGATGTATCTGGGTATAAATATATATCTAGGCTAATGGAAATCAGAATCTCAGGTAAATTTACCTTTAAAATATAATTCAGAGTATCCACAAATCAGGGCCTGACACCCAACAGTATAGCTCTTGATACTGAAAGTGCAAACAAGTGCAAGTACATGAATCGTCATGTCTTATTCATCAGTTTGTCCTGCGTTCAGCAGTCATTTTTCTCCTTCTTAGTAGCTGGCGCAGCACTGTGTTTTCAATTTCGGCCTGGGAACAGTGATGATAACACCGATGTTTATAGTTACGGCTTAGAATGTTCGGTTTGATCAAGGACTTTCTGAGTCTCATGCTCTTCCGGGGAGGAGCAGAGGCCTGAAGGAAGCAGAATCAGGACACTGGCCCAAAAACTGACCAAAGAGGCATTCCATACCACTGCACCTCACGCTCAGGATGGAAAAAACTGGGGGCAGGAACCCAGAAGAGTTCAATTCACGGCTCAGTCAGGCTGGGTGGTGAGCAGTTGTACCCTCTTCCCTTGTATTTCCCTTATCATTACTATTATTGGTGGTAGCAGGAGTGATTTGTGTTATACCTCAGTTACTGGACTGTTCTTATCTCAACCCGTGGGAGTTACATTCTTTTGATTCTTCTCCCCATTCCCCCCACCCCCTCAGAGTGGGGAAGGGGGAAGAAAGAGAAGGAAGTGAGTGAACAAACTGCATGATTTATGGCTTAAATCACAACACATGTTCTTAAAGTAATTTTGGTTACAGGTTAAGGAAGTATTTCTCAGGAAATATTTAAAAAAAAAAAAATCAGGATACCTAAATTAAAATCCCATTATATATTTTTGTGTAATGAAAGAGATTAAAACAAAACACTGTCTTTTGCAGGTTGCTCAAAGCTCTATACAACCTGGACTTGAACACTTCCAGAAATAGGGTAGCCATAGCTTCTCTGGACAACCTGTTGCACTGCCCACACAGGGAAGAATTTCTTCCTAATATCTAATAAAAATCTACTTTCTTTCAGTTTAAAACCATTCTATCTCTTTTTGTCCTTTCTTTCAATATATTTTTATTAAGTATATGATGAGTATGTAAGTAAACACATGAAATAAGAAAGTATTTGTCACAGAGAGGAGGATACAAAAATGTATCTTGGAGTCAGGATATTTTTCAAATGTTAAAAAGAACATGACAAAAGTCTTGTTGTTTTCCTTTTCCATGCAAATACTGACCAATTAAAACACTGATTACATACTTGCAGTTTATTCATCAGTTTAGGAGAATAAAATGTCTGCCCTCCAGGCATTCACTAATGGTATTATTCTTGATGAATTTCCCTTTCCTCAGGTTATTCAGAAGATATAAAGTACTGTGAGGGTTGATTTATGCCTCACATGAAGCTAAAGCCTAGAATACTTCTTTAGCAGACAAGAAATATTTTACTTACTTCATTAGTCTGCACAAAGGAAAGCTGAAGACAGAAATTTATACTAGTCATTGGAGCTGATATTCTAATTACATTTAGTATTGAGATTCAGTGAACTGATGAAAGCATCAGTCTAGTGAAATTGTTGATTGTTGTTGGTTTTCTTCTAATAATAAGATGCCAGATGGAAACCTCTCTATATATTAGTCACCTAATTTTGTATTAGTGAAGATCTCTTATTGCTTTTATTAACTGATAGACCCATTTCAGAAAATAAGTAATTTCTTCCCCAAAACATATAACAACTTGTTCTTAACTTGGAATTCTAGTGGTTAAAAAGTCTTGTTAAAGCTCCTTTTACTTTGACAAACTACAGCAATCATCTCCTTTCTTTAAACATCTGAGACAAACTATTTGCTGGACAAAGTGGCATAGTTCCCCTGAAAATATTAATGCAGCTGTTAAATTTGAAAAGACTGTGGCTTTTTTCTTGAGAGCTTATTCAAAACTTAAGTTTTAAAGTGGCAATATGAACACAAGACAAATTAACATTCCACAAATTCCATATTTTTAAGCTCCCAATGTTTTCCTGCACAATTTCATAGGAAGACTTGCAATATGTGACAGAAATTCTTTATATCTTTATTTCCATTTTGCCCTTCATACACTGTATTTTTTATTTTAAAATGCAGCCCTAAAAAGACAGTCTATATAAGTTTCACTGGATGTGAGGTTTGAGCTGCATGCAACCTACTGGAAAGGCAAAACTTGCTCTCTGCTTTTGAGCTGCAACTGAAAGTGTGGAGCTGGTGCAGCTTTCCCAGCTACCTGCAAGACGGGCAGGGCATGAGACAAGATGAGAGCAAGGAGCCTTCATGCAGAGCATGAAAGTAGAACAAACTGGAAGCAAAGGAACTCAAGCTGGAAATGAAACTCCTGCAGTAAGTACAAACACTTATACCTCCTTGTAAAATGATAACAGAAAGATAAACTTGTTTTGAATTCTGATGGCCAAAGTGGGTGCTAAATTTTTTTTCCAGAGCTGAAAAAAGGTCTGGTAATAATTTATTTCTTAAAGATTTTAAAGGCTATTTCTGCTGCATAAAGTTGAGTGCAATGAGAAAAACAAGCCAAAATTATTAAAGGAGAAGCTCTGTAAGCTTACTGAATCATGCATTTGTAAAAGAGTGAAGCACATACCAAAAATGAAGGAAGTTATACTTCCTACAGTAATCTGAGATAATCCTAGAATATTATTGCTCAGGGTTCAGGAAAGACAAAATAGAATGGATCACCCATAAAGCGCTGCTTATAAGTTTGTTGTCTTGTTTCATCTCAGCAGGTGATTTACACAACAGGTGGGGAAAAGGTGGAAGCATTCAGGTTTCCTTTGAGGATTGAAACAGTTTTATATTGACTACCCCTTGAAAGCACAATTTACAAAGAAAGATATTCTGCTAATATGTTGGAGCAGAGGAAGAAGCTGATAATTTTAAGATGAGCCACAACTGTGTGAGTTAAAAAAAGTGAAGTTCTCTGGCTGAGAAGTGAGGTAAAGGAAAAATATGTATATATATTTCTTACATATGCAACCTGTATTTCCTAAATGAAAGTTGCCCTTGCAGAGGTAGGTGCAGCTTGACACTGGAGAAAGTTAGTCCTTACTGTAGAGGTTAGAAAGCTAGGGAAGAAAAAGTTAAAAAAGATCTTTTTGTAGAACAGTCCTACTGTGATTAGGATTGAATGTGCTAAAGAGGAGCCTACCATTCCCTCCAGCCTAAATGCAGAAAACTGAAGGGAAAAAGCAGTAGTGCAGGTAAGGAAATTTAGCTATGCACAGGTACCTACTGAGTAGAAGCATGGACATTACTGAAGATCAAAGGGCAAAGAAAGCAGAAACACTGCAGAAATCTGTCCATCTCTTACTGTTGTTCTGAAATGGCTTATCAGAATGAACTTGGATAGGGCAGGAGGAACTTTCAAACCAATTTAACTATCTTTAAAAAAACCCCAGCCAGTTCTTTAAGTACTTTTTTGGGATTGTTTTCAGGGAAAGAACAAAGCCTCTCTTCACAGGCTTTCCTATGTCACAGCGTACAGGAACCTTTCATAGCAGAGATAGGCAAACTTCCTCCTGCTCTTCAGCTATGCTATTTTTATAAAATACAGAGTACAGAGCATTTCTATATAAAACTGTGAAATGGCTGCATCATCCATTTGAGAGTATAATTTATTCTTGTATTTTATGAGAAATTTAGTTAATAATCGAGGAAAAACAAGGAGATAACATTGGTTAATATGTTGTCACAGATTTTCTTAAAAAAGCAAGAAAATTACATATTTAATGGTGCTATGCTTATAAATTCACTTGGCATATCATCATTTCATTGTAGATAGGGTTCTGAGATTATTTACTGGGTTTTGTTTGGTTGTTATTAATGGCAAAATATAAATTAAAAAAATAAAATGGAAAGCTGGAAAAAAATGTAGTTGATAAAGTAGAAGTACCTAATATATTATGTTCAACTGTAGAAAAGTCAGGGACTTTTTCCAAGCACATGTAGGGATAGGACAAGGCTGAATGATTTTAAACTGAAAGAGGGCAGATTTGGATTAGGCATTATGAAGAAATTCTTCCCTATGAGATTGGTGAGACACTGGCCCAAGTTGCACAGAGAAGCTGTGGCTGTCCCATTTCTGGAAGTGTTCAAAGCTAAGCTGGACAGGGTTTTGAGCAACCTGTTCCAGTAGATGGTGTCTCTGCCTATGGCAGGGATTTGGAACTAGATGATGTTTAAGGACCCTTTCAACATAAACCATTTTCTGATTAAATAATAAAGTTTTTCATAGGGAGTTCTACATTTGACAGAAAATTATGTGATTAGCTGTCTATACAAAAAGACAGGATAATTTTTAAGACATATGTTTTTCTCCTCATGAAAAAATGGATTTGCAGGCATGCTGAGGGTTGTTGACCCAGCTGGCTTCAAATTCTCCAGTGTTTGCAATGGATCTTGTCAAACAATAGGCCAGTCACACAAACCGGTAAAACAGCTGATGGATAGTATCAAGTAGTCAAGCAGCTCTGTATGTCATGACTTTCAGAGCCAACCACTCATGAAAAATGACAGAATACTTCGGCATTTACCTTAAAATTTCTCGTCTTTCATGATATAACTAGTTTTTACTATTAAATGCCTCTGACTCAAAGTTACATGGAGCTCAGTAGCCTTTAATATGAATGGCAATAGTCCGTCTTAATTCCAAAACCCTGCTGAAGATGCAGAAAATGTACTTTCTAAAAATGGATGCTCCCAATACTGTTTTAAATCCATCTTCTGGAGGACTCTGAAGCACATTCTAGTGCACACAAACAATGCCTATAAGGCCATCCCTGCGGTTTCTGAACTGCTTCTGGCATGCATGAAAACTGTCACTTTTTTGCTATTTTAAAGTCTGTACAATAATTGAAAGATCAATGTATTATTTCTGAATGTCCAGAGGGATGACTGTGCTGCTCACCTATAAAGCCTAGATGTTGCCATTCAGAAGCTTGTGCTGTTCAGAAGGACAGGGTGATACATTCACAGTAAAGGAGCACCATTTTAGTCTCTTCCCCAATTATTTTCTCCAGTCAAAAGTCTTCTTTCTAGTAAATTAACACCACTTTCCTTTTCAGGAGGAACTTTTCTTATACAGAACAAAAGAATAGCTCAGTACTGTGCATTAAATAAGACCTTTTGAATACTGCTCTTGAAATAGTGATTAAGAAAGTTCCTTTTCTAGAAGGTAAAGGAAGCAGCAGATTGACTATTGGTCCTTAATTCTTATGACTGTTACTGATTATTACTTTAATGCTTTGATATGCAGCATCACTACAGTTGAAGTATATAGCTAATCTTATATTAAAGACATAAAACAAGCACTGAGCTAATAGCAGATGTCTTATCTCCCAAAGCCTTGCATTGTTAGAGTAGAAATCTTAATGGGCAATGCCATGAAGGATTGAAATGTATAAAAAATATTGTTAATAGAGTCTTAAAAATAGCATTTTAAATAAAGGGAACATTATGAGACATGCATGTTAAATCATTCATGTGTTGTAAATGAATAACTGAAAATAAAAATGTGGTGAGCTTTGTTATCTGATATGAATAAAAGCACCTTTTGTGACATAATTCATTTTTGTACAGATTAAAAAAAAATAAAGCTGGAGTGACTCAAATGAACACTCTCTCAAAGGTTAAATAAATTGTAATGCCATAGAACTGGTGGTGTTTGGAACATTTAAAGGTCAGTTCCATATTTTTTTCATGAAGTTTGAGCTTGTTATTTACAAAAATGGTATTTCCCTTAGCAAAGAAAGTTTTGAAAGGTCCATCTTAATATGATAACATAGTTGGAAGGACACTACTAGGCTGAACAATGAGGATGGCATTGAAGCATTTTCTCTTCCCCCATCAATCTAGCATGAGCACAAACTTGCACATATATACATGATAGCATCAGGGCCAAAAAGAGTACTAGTTTCAATATCAGTAAAGGTGGGACAAAAAATGTTAGGCCAGAATTAACACATATCTACCTCAGCTGTTTTCCATCCATAGCAAATAAGAATAATAGTTAAATGTTTTGAGAACAGGAAGAAATTATATTTTGTGTACTTGTACCCCCTTTGATTGACAAAGTATCCATACACAAACAGGTTTTAGAATAGTATGGGAACTAGAATTAATCCTTTTTGACTGGTAACAGGAACCTACAAATGCTAACCTAAAAAATCTGTGACAACTTGAGAAATTCCTTATATGAATATAAGGCATGCTGCTATTGCGACAGGTTTAAGAGGCAAGTGAAATAGCATCTTCAGATAAAAGTTAATGCAATTGGAAATCTATATTTCTGGAAATGATATACCTTAGTTTCCAACCAATTACTTGAAATCTTAGTCTTTAAATTGTGTTAAAAAAGATTTTGAGGTGCAGTTTACCACTGGACTTTACTGACTCACCCTTTACTCAGGGCAGGTTAGCACCTTGCTATTTCTACACTTGAAATTTCATGAGTGTGATATTTCTATATTAACAGTATTTAGTACCCAGCTGAAACAAACAGGAAAGAACATATATATACACTAAATTGCAGAGTTTACTTTGTTATTAAACAGACATCTGAGCAACACTCAGAGTGCAGAGTGGTCAGTGATATCCACAATCACCTCAGTAAAAATGGAGGAATTTTCTGTTAGTGGTTTATTATGCAAGTATCTGTAAACAAAAGAACATTTAAAGTCAGATTAAAATAGGGCTATCTAGTTACTAGTGATTGTCCTAGAGTTATAGGATCATCCTTTCTTAGAAATCCCTTCTTTTTAGTTTTGGGTTTTTTTTTTTGTTGGTTTTTTTTTTTTTTTTTTTTTTGGTTTGGTTTTTTTTTTAATTGCCAAACTTTTTTATGTATTGTGTTATTAACAAAGTTATCTCATTTGAAAATCGTCACCTAGGAGTGAATATTTACAGTTTTATGGAAGAAATTTTGCAAATAAAACATTAACGCTATCAGTGTAATTAAAATTAGTATTAACAACACAGAAGTGGTGCTCAGCTCAAAGCTGTGGATTAATTAACCAGTCAATATCCATCCAGCCTTATCCCTCCTGTGCTAATGCTTAGCACAATGCAAGGTTTCTGTCTTGCATTCTCAGAATCAAAACAAAATTATAGTAATTTTGGGAGCAGTGGGGAGGTAGACTTCAACAACCACTGTAATCCTGTTTGTCCTTTGCCTACCCATCCAGTTGGCTCTGACCTCTAATACACCCTTGGGTAATTTTACTCCCCCTGTAATTTTATTGAGCTGAAGTGTTTGCAGGATTTGACCCTTTGTGCGTCATTTCCCTCTACTTCATAAATCCTTATGCATTGAAAAGACACCCCTCAGATTCTTTGCATGTTAATATTAAGCCTGCGCTGAATGCAAATGTGTCCTTCCCAGCACTGTCACAGTTGCATATCTTTAATTTTAAGCAGGTAGACTTTCTCTTCTGAGCTCCCATATTTGCTAACGATTGCTGGGTCTTTTCATATTGTTTTTTCATGTACAGCTTCTCTACTACTGTTGCCATTCCAGATCTTCTATTGCCAGTTACAGTATGAAAATACCTCTGAGAACAAGCTCATGAACAGAGCCAAATTCAAGCAGGCATTTTAGTAATACATTGAAATCTGTTTAATACCTTCAAGCCCTCTTTCTAATCCAGAAGTTTAATTAAAGTCATTGCTTTCCATTTACAATCATATACTTAAAATTTTATTCTTCTATAATAAAAATAATGAGTCTGAATCCCAGACTGTAAGTCTTTAGAGGATTTGGATATATACAAATATTCGGGCTGATAGATGGAGTTATAAATATAGTTAGATTCAGGATGCAATTTGATACAAATGAGATACATTTCAGTATAAGCAAAATCAGTCCTACTACAAACTTGCATCATTTACATCTGTAAGGCAAAATTTAGTAAAGGGGGGAAAGGGAAAAAACTGAGAAAGTAGGAGGGAACCAAATCACAATTAGATTTCTCAGCTGACCCTTTCCCTCTCAGCTCTCATTTAACTTACTTATCACTGACCAATTTGCTCGCTTCCTTCCCCACATTTTCAACTTCAAAGTAGTTCATTTTCATGTGCATTTACCACAGCCTTTCAAGAGTCTGCCATGGTTCCAGTTCCTTTTTTCAGTAGATTTAGAATCAAATTTAGTAGCAAAATCAGATCTTTTGTGTTATCGTAAAACCTAAGATGTAAATAGCAAAAGTGAGAAAACCCCTTGCTCCATAGGGTTCTATAAAGCAAACTCTGTAATTTTACCCACTTATTCCAGCACATGATAAAATCCCAGGCATTTATGCACTGAATTCTGGAGCTTACAAAATCAAAATATTAAAGAAAAACTGATTATCAACATAGCTCTTGAAGTGATATCCTGTTAACATGTATAGGACAGAAGGTCATTCAGCAAATGCATTTTGCAACGAAAGCCCTTAGTTACACTTCCAATGTGCAAGGTTCTTCCATGTCAGTCTTCCAACTGCTCACATTTTTCTTTCTCAGTAATGTTGGAGATTAAGGAATTCACTTAGAAGTAGAGCCAATCAGCTTATAACTCAGATCTTTATGGTCTGTGAATGAGCCTGCAAGAAGCAAAACTCTAAGTTGCAAGATCATCCTTTTGACTCATGCCAGCTGTCAAGTGTCTTTACTTGTTTTGGAACTCTAGCTTAAGCTAACCTGTTTCACTTGGAATTTGAATGAACTGGAGGTACTTATATGGTGAAGTATTGGCCTGAGCTAAGAAGTGACAATTAAGAGCGATGCCTCCAAGCAGAATGTGACATTTGCCACCTCTCACATAAGACCAGTATATGCTGTTCTAGCACTTTTCAGTACTCCTTCTCTGAGAGTCAGAGATTGACAGGGGAACAGGGAAAAAAATTCACAGGCAGATGCCAGATTCATTTGGGACCTGGTGCACTCACCTGAGACTTGTGACTGGCAGTGTAGAGTTTCTCCCTGCTCAAAGGTGTTTCTTTCCACCTTAGAATATAACAGCCTCTCCTGAAAGGGAGTCAATGACTTACTATCAATGATGTTGCTTGCCTGTGCTTTAAGCTAAAAAGAAGCAACTAAAATCCAAAGCCAGGCTCATATTCAGTATCATACATAAGACTTTTTGGAAAGGATAACCCTGGTCTAAAATAGAAGGACTCGTAGCTTAGAAAACTAGTCATGGAACTTGAATGACTCCCAGTCAGCAGTTACTTAGTGTTTCAAAATCTCACTTTTTACCAGCCTGAATTAAAATGGCCTGAAGAAGACATCAAAACCAATGTCAGGTTCCCCAGATTGAGCTCTGGAAGACAGATTCTCCTGACTAATACAGTAAGCTATCTCCAGAGCATGCTTAACACACAAACTGTACAAGGTTCCTCACAAGATGAAAGTGCAGCTGCTTTGTTTTTTCAATGAAGCTTGCAATGCTACCTGCCAAGGGACAATTTTTGCAGAGGATCATAACAGGTAGTAATATATTCCAGTAGTTAAAAGTCTAAGAAGATCTAATGCCTCTCTTGGTCTTTCCTCTCACCTTAGAGCCATGAACTTTACTTAGGCTTTTGGGCATTTTCCACCCTTGGTTTCCACAGAAGTACAGGGGCATTCATTGCCCTTCTACTGTAGTTGTGCCAAAATGAAACAAAAAATGAAAAAATGATTGGGTTGGGAAGGAGGGGCAATAGTACAGCAATTGTAATGACTCTGTAGTAGGGCGATTAGAGCACTCACTTGGAGTTGGAGAGTTCCGAGTATGGTTTCTTCTTCCAGGATTATTTAATCTCTTAATCTCTTCTTTTTACCCAGTATGTATAATTGGAAAAGTTTACACAAATTGAGGAGGAAAACCATACATTAACTCACTTAATATCATCAGGTAATTTTACTTGTACTGCAAGTTATTGCACCTCATTCTTATTATCCCATTCCTTTAAAATACAGAGATTATTTTAACACATTTCAGAATAATTGCTTTGGAAGAGCATTATTTTTAACATAGAGTAACTACTGTCTATTTCATTAGCAATTTGTTACCTATTTTTTATGGACTAACAAAGACTTATGTAACCGCAGATAAAAGGGAAAGGGAAAAAGATAAAAGAGATGAACACACCATTTCATAAAACAGTAAAAATATTGACTTCTAATTTCAGGTTTTTAATATATACAGTTTTATCTAAATGAAACAGGTGAGATCTGACTTCATAATATACCACAGATGTCAGGTTTGTCAGCCAGGCATTGCTAATGACTGATGTCTTTCACTTGTTCTCTTTCCTTGGATTACATGTCCAGGAAATGGGCGGCATGTGTTTCTGCACACTGCTAGTAGTGTGAGACTAGTTGTGTTCTCATGATCCAACCTCTCCCTGTAATTTATTCAATCATGAAATTGCAATGGAACTTTTGGCACTTAATGACCTTCTACCCATCAGAATATATATTGTTTCTTTGCTAGATAATTTGTGATGTTGACCTTTTAGCTGGCAAGTTACTAAATCATTAAAACACTGAAATCTCTAAGCACTTCTGTCAAGATAGCCTGCATATTTTCTTAAACATTACTTTTGTACTAATTGTTACAATATCCTTGGAAATAAAATTTTAATATCCTTTTTATTTACAAAGGGCAGCCATGAGTTGTTCTTTTGATTGAGTTGGTTTTTTTTTTTTTTCAGAATAAATTATCCCCAAAAAAACCTAGAGACAGTTGATGGACAAATATTTCTTACACTAAGGTGATAAATGTAAATTAGTTAAATCTATACAAGGATGTGAATATTTAAGCTGCTGCCTGCATGTAAGCTGAGAAAATAACTTTCTTGATTCACATGGGTTGTGACTCGGAGTTATGCTATCAATACCTTGTTAATACAAAATTATGAGGAGAGGCCTGGTAAAACTACAATGGAATATTATTTGGCATGTAATAAATACTAAATAAGTGGCTTAGTGGTAAGGATGGCTAGGTTTTCTGGATTTTATTCATTTAGTTACCTCTGTTATAGAAGCAGAAGGGTTGCAAGAGTGAGCATGTTTCTCCTTGTCTCTTCAATCAATCACCTGCCATCTCCCTAGAGTCCAGGTATTAGGAGATGTCTCCAGAAGCAGAGCATGTGTAGGATCAGAAACAGCAGGATCAGACCCGTCTGACAATAACATGGTATGTGTGAATAACCCTACAGCACAAGTAACAAATCCAGAAAGGAATTAGCGAATGCAGCTGTATGTTATTAAGGGTATCAAGTCTTGGATTAACACAGCCTCTTTTAATATGTACAGGAGGTTTAATTCTGGTCTGCTGTGTTCAAAATTAGATCTGCATCACAATCTAACATCTACCTGGTTATCAGCACTGGCTTGTATAAAGAAGATGTACATATTAACTGATTCATGGTATTTTTTATTTGTAGGTGCATTTTACCAGGAGATTAGTTGAGATTTATTTCAGTAATTCAATAGTGGTTATTTTTAGGTAAGTAAAAATGAAATCTTAAAACATATTATTTGAAATTATTATTTCCGTCATTGTGAGCTTCTCGTACGACAGAGCTTGGGGAATGTATTTCATTATAGAGTTCTGCACTAAGAATCCTCAGCCAATCTTTGAATCTTTGTGAGAAGCCAGTTAACTGTCATTTATTTGAAGATTACTCTAAAATTCCATCAGCACTATATTCTCTTGCATGTTTCTGAGACCCTATGTTTCTGGAAAGCCAAGTTTTTACCAGATCACCTTAGAGAACCTCTTTTAACTTACAATAGTAAAGGATCATCAATCAGTTGCACAACAAAACAAAACACAGTCAAAAATCCTCTTTTCTTCTATCCTATAGCTTCTGTCAGTCATTTCAAATACATAAACATCGCTGTCAAGGCTGTCTCATTCCTTTTTTTTTTCCCATAAAATAAAGACTTTTCCCCCCATTAGCCTGTACTACAGACTGATTTTATTTATTTCTATCCACAATATAGGATTTTATGCTGTTAGAGGTCATGAATTACATGTTGAGTTTATGCTCACTCAATAAAGGTTATTTTCTTAGTGCTCTTTTAAATCTCTAAATATCACCTTTGATCATAAAATTCTCCTTGAACAACTACAGCAAAATCTTCAGAAGTGTGTTAAATTGTTCACATTGTGTAAAATCCTTACTTTACAGGCAATGTCTCTTTTATGCTCTTTAGCAGTATTATTACCAGTGAATTCTCTTGTTGATTTATTATTTATTAGCAGTACAGCCACCTTAATTGTTATTATTTCCCCTACTACAAAACGCAGTTCTCTCTGCTTTCTCTTATACCTGGTGCGTTATTGAGAATTCTGCACAGTGTTTTTATTGAAATCTTTAGTCTCCCACAGCTAGCTTTCACTGTCTCACAGTACAGGTTCTTAGATATTATTAAAGTTACTAGTTTAGATTCTCACTTCTTCAAACACAAAGAACAAATATAGTTTCAGTATGAAGAGCCCCTTTGAGCCCAAATGACACAAAAGAAAGAGCAAAACTAGACCAGAAAGCACCCTGTGTTTCTTCACAATAGTAGTCTGTATAAAGTCTAACAAAGAATGACTGTGCAAAAGCTAACTAACTGCTTGGAAACCCGGGTACAGCAATAATGAGAGTGATACTTAAATTAATGAACTAGGCTTTCCAGTTGCCCCTCTGTTTATCAAGGAGAGAGGACATGAGCACAATATTCTCCTACTAGTAGATTAGGTTGCCCCATGGTAGTTCAGATCAATAAAACCTCCAATTAGCGGATGATCAGAGTGAACATCTGAAAAGACTGAACTGTAGAACTCCGCAGATAAGTACACAGGGCCTTCAGTTTACATTAAATTGCCAGAGTTTTCTATCAGCCTCCTGTTCCTTTAGAGTGGTTTTCAGTCTTAAAAGAGTCTAAGTAAAACATGTTTTTCACCAAAAAAAAAAAAAAAATTCAAAATATGAATGGAAATTTACAATATTGTTATGAGAACGAGCTGGAAAGAATGGATTACAGAGCTATATTTCAGCTTTATAAAAATTTATTTTATTATATTACAATTTCTGTTAGATATAACATTCCCCACAGGACTTATTTGTCATATTGTATGTCAAATATTATATCAAAATTTGTGTTATAAATATTGATTAATATCACAAACACAAATATTACTACTTTTTGTATTTATTAAAATTTTTCCTTCTAAAAGCTGTAGTAAGTTTGAATGAAATGACACAAAGCTAAATGCAATGAACATTCTCCTACTGAGAATTCAGTTATCAGTCTAATTATCTATGACTAGTGTGTGGGAATGGAAGGTCACAGGCTCTTTAGAAAAGACAAGCCTAGTGAGTGGGGAGGGGGAGTTGCTATTTATGTTAGGGATGGGCTGGAGAGTATGGAACTCTGGGAACAGGTGAGCAGTCAACAGAGACTTCGTGGGTCAGGGTTAAAGGGAGAACAGCAATGGGAGACATTATTGTGGAGATCTGTTACAGACCACCTGATCAAGAGGACTCGGTGGATGAAGCGCTCTATAGACAGACAGGAACAACCTCATGCTTGCAGGCCCTTGCTCTCATGGGGGACTTCAACCACCCTTATATCTGTTGGAGGGACGGTACAGCCCAGCACAAGCAATCCAGGAAGTTCC
>JAOEHX010043926.1:0-24611 GCA_025448015.1 Bolborhynchus lineola
GAGAAGGACAAAAACTAGAAATAATGGGGGGAAATAATTTTTTTTTTAATGCAACAACCAATTTTTTAATAATTTTGTCCTTTTTTGGTTTTTGGTGTGTTTTTTCTCCAACTTCTTTTTATGTACAAGTGTCTACAAACTCAAATTTCTCAGAAGTAGCACTTGCTGGCTTGGCAAGCAAAGAGAACTTCAGCAACATTAGCCTGCGGAGCGTTAATCTTACAGAGCAAAACTCTAACAACAGTGCTGTGCCGTACAAGAAGCTAATGCTGCTGCAAATTAAAGGTATGCTAGAACTGCTTTTATTCTCAATACATGCTAGGCTGATTTTAGCGTATAGGAGTTGCTACCACAGTTGGATGCTTAACTTCTTGTAGATATCTAGCTCAAGGTTGATGTCCAAAACCTAAAAGAATAAGTGAGAACTGTGTGACAAATGCAAAACCTTACAGATAGGTCTGCATTGCGTTCACTGGTATGTGTTTTCCAAGAAGAAAACTGAATATTTCAGGGATTCTAGCCGCTCCTGTGGAAATCTTTGAATTTTCCCATTCTTTTAGTGCTCAGTATAACTTGGAAGTGGCACGACAGCATTCTTGCTTCAGTTCCCTTCAGCACTTAGTAATGTATCTGATTCTGTGAAATAAAAGCTACTTTTTTAGCAAAGTAAAATTCTGACAACTTTTTACTGCCTATAGAAACTGTGCCATAGCTTCACTTAAGCAAATGTAAAGGATTCTGGAACTTGGCTGCTGTCTGCCATTTACTTAATTCATTTCTTTCCAGAAGGACACAAAGTTGATAAAGCAAGAGCAGGAAATAATAGAAGTATTAGTTGATAGGAGGCAACAATTTTTTGTTTCCCGTGAGTAAACTCTTTTTCCATGGCAGTAAACTTTTAATTCTTCTTTAACAGTTATATATGGACAGTTTCCCTATTTTTTTGGTAAATGTGCTGGGATTGTTTGTATTTCAGTCAAAACATATTAGAGCTTGGCATTTGATAGCAGTAGACCAAGGAATATAATTAGCTTTGCTTTCTCCTTAGGAAGAAGACATGTTCAAACAAGATTAGTTGAACCAAGGGCCTCATCATTGAACAGCGGAGACTGTTTCCTGTTGTTAACTCCACATTTATGTTTCTTGTGGGTAGGAGAGTTTGCAAATGTCATAGAAAAAGCAAAGGTTAGTACTAGGTTTTTTTCTATTACTTTTAGAACTGCTGTGGTGTATATCTCCAATCTAATTGAGCCTTGGTGCCAGTTGTCTCAAAAAGTGGCATGTAACTGATAGCCAGTGACAGGTAGATATGCAGGGTTCCCGTAAATATGTTTTAGCCTGTGCACTGAATGAAAACTGATGTAGGAGTGTGTAGGTTATGAAGCTTCAAGAGAAAAGAGGATATCCTCAGGAAACAGATTTGGACTCAAACAAAAATAGTCTGAATTGCAGGATGTCCTTTGTGTTCCCACGTTCATTAAGAGCAAGTCTTGTTTTAAGGCAAATGAAAGAATAAATGTATTTCTGTAACATTTTCTCTAGTGTCTGTTTATTTAGTGCAACAAATAATAATAATTTTTCCTACTATTTGCTGTGTTATTTCCTATCTACTTTTGCCTTCTCCCTGAACAAGACATGCACAAGTATTCAAAAGACTTAAGCAACCCTGTTCAGATAACTGTTAATCTCTTAGGCTTCAGAACTTGCAACTTTAATTCAGACAAAGAGGGAACTTGGCTGTAGAGCTTCTTATATACAGACTATAGAAGAAGGAATAAATACCCATACCCATGCAGCCAAAGACTTCTGGAAACTCCTTGGTGGACAGACAAATTATCAGTGTAAGCATTCTTACAGTTACAGTATCTGATGTTTTGTTACAGTAAAATAGTTGAGTCTGTTCTCTTTAGTAAAGGCAATTGGACATTAATGGGTTTTTTTATTATTTCTGACAATCTTTTCCTTAAGCTGCTGGAAGTCCGGAAGAAGATGAAATGTATGAAGCTGCAATAATAGAAACAAATTGCATTTATCGCCTGGTAGAAGATAAACTTATTCCAGAGGATGACTACTGGGGAAAGGTGCCAAAATGTACCCTGCTGCAACCAAAAGAGGTATTGTGCCACTTACAGGTCCTGCGGTAAGTGCAGGAACATACAGCTTATAATGACTTTCAGTAACTGCAAATGCTCATGGAGAGGGTCACTAAGAATTGGGTTCTCTGTGTTTCTGAAAAGCTTCTGAACACTTTGGTGTTCAGAATGTGCTGCAGGTCTCAAGAAATTAGATCATGTTACCTTTAAAGTGAAATGCTACTTTAGGACCCATAAATCTTTTCATCAGCTGTGCCTCACTCCAAAGTCATGAGGTACAAAGCAGGTAGCTCTTTGGAAAACCAAGACAAAATAAGCCCCTGCTTTTATATCTGTCTTAAGCAGACTTTTCCCTTTCAAACAACGATTTCACCCATCTAAGTAGGAATGAGAGCAGATTTCCAAAATAAAGACACAATGCATTTTCTTGAAAGTATTCAAGGAGCTGCCTGTTTGCTGAGCCAGTTGCCCACTCTGTTTGTTCTGTCAGCCTTCTCTGGCTGCAAGAAGAAGCAAAGGTCTAAATGTCAGTGAAAGCTAATGTGACTGGACAGCAATCAGTCATGCAACAGAATCAAGTTTTTAGTAAGAAGAGATCTCTAATCAGCTAGTGACTTAGCTACCACATGAAGGTACACCTCATAGTATTCTCTATGTAGTTGCTTCCATTCCTCAACAATTAGATATCACAGTGCCGACCACTGACCTGGCCTTACTTGCATTGCAGTGCTAGTTGTTAGTGTCACTGCAGAGACACGGATATTTGGAGGAGTTTGTATTTAACATACTGCCAGCTTGCAGCACTAGGAGACTGGAGGATCAGGGTATCACCTAACCTAATGGTAGATTGTTGGCTTGTTTTTTTCTTTTTGGTTTGGCTTTTAGGTGTTGGTGTTTGATTTTGGCAGTGAAGTGTATGTATGGCATGGAAAGGAAGTTACTTTAGCACAAAGAAAAGTGGCATTCCAGCTGGCAAAACACTTGTGGAATGGCACCTTTGACTACTCCAATTGTGACATAAATCCTCTGGACCCGGGGGAATGTAATCCCCTCATACCCAGGTAATGAAACTCAAGTTTAGTCTCATTACAGAAACTTTGTTTTCTTGCCCTTAATTCACAGTGTTTAATTTGATTCTATTTCTTTTATTCGCTTACACAGAAAGGGACAAGGACGCCCAGACTGGGCTGTGTTTGGCAGACTCACAGAACATAATGAGACAATATTGTTCAAAGAGAAATTTCTTGATTGGACAGAGCTGAAGAAACTCAATGAGAAGAATTGTAGTGAATCCCTTCATCAGAAGGTGCATATAATAAGCATGCTAGGTATTTCGAACTAGATGACCTAGCTGGGATGGAAGCCAGGGAAGCTTGTTTTCTGTGATCTAGAGCACTTTCTTTATCTTGTGAGCTTTGACCTTTGATGGTCAGAGCATCATCACCTACAGTTAACCCATAGAGTTGCTTTATATTAGTGCCAAGCAGCTGGGTGCATACTGCCAAGGCGGCTTTGACAAGGCATCAAGTGATGACAAGATATTAAAGTACTGAAATATGCAGGAGTCAAACTGGCTGGAGCTGTGGGGTAAGAAGAAAAAAGCTGTGCTCAAAGAAATCTCTTCTGTTTTTTGACAGGAAGACTCCAGATCTGACTCTAAACCGTATGATGTCATGCTAATGGTGGCTGTGCCTCAAACATCTGTAGGCACAGTCTTGGATGGAATGAATATTGGCCGGGGCTATGGACTTGTGGAAGGAGAAGATAGGAGGCAGTTTGAAATTATCACTGCATCTGTGGATGTCTGGCACATCCTGGAATTCGACTATAGTAGACTACCGAAGCAAAGCATAGGGCAGTTCCATGAGGGAGACACATACGTGGTGAAGTGGAAGTACATGGTGAGCACTGCAGGTTAGTGAACAATTCCATTTCATCCTGCTGAAACATGGAGAATTGCAGCTAAAACTGCTGCTGTTAGTGGTGAGATCCAGATCGAGACTTCCTTGGATGTGAAACTGTTTTAAAGGTTAGGAGTGCTAATTTAGCCTTCCTAGGCCGTTAAGAAGGCCAGCTTCTTATTTTATATTGTTTAAAAAAAAAGAAGAAAAAGAAAGAAGCTGTAGTTATTTTTTCATACATCAAATTGTAATACTGTCCATCTCAGCTTTTACCTAACAGTGGTGGTGTTCCTGGTCACAGGACAACTCATTAAGCCAGAATTGTGCCCACAGCTTAACACCAAAACTAGGCAGCTGGACTAATGACAGTGTCTGAATGTCTTGCAAGGGGGGTAGGCTTAGCAACAAGGAAAGCCTTTGCTGGGTAATGGAGAACTGTAACAATGACAGGAAGAGCCCTTGCCAATTCATTGCCTGTGCTGTCCTTTTTGCTGTTTTTGGAAGCCCTTTGCTGTGGGATTCAGTCTCAAATGGAAAACTTTAGCAGCGTTCTGACAAAGAGCCTGAAAGCAGCAGGTAAATGTATTGTAACTCTCCCTTCTGGCACTAAACAAAGAATAGGCAGCTTTTATGATAAGTAAAATACTCTAAAAAGAATTGTTCCAAATAGGACAATATTAAAATTGGTTGAAAGCAATATAGCAGCTCTACAGATTTAGGCTTTTAGCCAAAACATGTAGGAAGGCTTATTCAGGACTGTTGAGTTCATATACTTGCAAATCCAAGAAAAATACAAAAGCTTGTAAATCCTGGGAGAGGCGGGTAAAACTAATACTGAACTGTAAACAGACTCCTAATCCAAATGGATGAAAATATATTCCATCACTCCAAAGCAGAATAAATTTCTATGTAGGAGGCAGTACTTTTATGGGCTGAATGTACAGATAAGAGTGAAAACCATAAATTTTAGAAGTGACTGGCGGCTTGGGTATTCTCAACTGGAAAAAACAGGATGCCTTCTCCTAAGTATTTAAGTTGGCTGCTGCTCAGCACTGCTGAAATGAAGGCACAAGTTTTTATATTTCTTTTTTAAATCTGTTTTAAAGCTCTTGGGTTTTTTTTAAACCTTTGATTTCATTGTATCTGTTTATTCAGTATTCACTGGAAAGAGTATGATATTCCATAACAGGTTGTATGTTTGAACTTCATTTGCTGAAAACATTATTTGTTTATCATAACAACTAACTGCCAATCCTTTAAAACAAAAGAAACCCTTCACTGCTAACTCCCTATCCAGACCAACATGAAATACTGAGTTAATTCTAAAAAATAAATAAATAAAGCTTACCCAACTTTTTATGACTGCAAAATACTGCTTTGGTGTTCTTTTGTTCTGTAGTTTTTCTTTCTAATATCACTTTACCAAGAAAGGTTTTTCTTTTAGGCCTGTATGTTTCTCAGCTGTTGCTGTTTCCAGTATCACTCATCAGCCAGCTACTCTCCTGCTGCCAAAGAACAGAGTGTAATGTGGAAAATGAGCCATAATGCGTCTTCTGGTAACATGACTGGACATACCATTTCACATGCAAATTGGCTCAAGTGATGACAGTTATTTTTCTCCAGATAGTACCAATTCTTTCTGCATCTCTTTCGCTGGCAAACACGGCTTCTCTGACTGTGGGCTTACATCCACCTGATGAGACAAGGCCAACTTTGCACGGGGATGTACTGGCTTGGAGACCTGAAGCTCTTCCAATTGGACATTTTATCTTTCCTGTTCTGGACAGGATAGTCCAGAATTTGATCTGCTTAGATCAGGTTAAACCATGTGCTTTCCAAACCTATAGCCAGAGTATTTTCTTCAGCATGTGCTTTCTGTTTTGCAGTTGGAAGCAGGCAAAAAGGAGATCAACAAGTAAGGGCTGTTGGAAAAGAGAAATGCGTGTATTTCTTTTGGCAAGGAAGGCACTCCACAGTGAGTGAGAAAGGAACATCAGCACTGATGACAGTGGAACTTGATGAAGAGAGAGGAGCACAGGTGAGCTTTCTGCAGACCTAGGTAGCAGATCTGGTAAGACTTGCCTGCCTAAGTAGTCACTACTGGTAAATGCAGATTATCTTTCTTTTTGTCTCCTCTCTTTGTGTAAAGGTGTTCTTGTCAGTACAAATAGCCAGACCTCAAAATTACTTTGGGCTTTATTCCAGCTTCCAGAGACACATAAGCTCCTTTATGGATTGTCTTTCCCAAATCCCACTTCTAAAGATTGTATTTCTGAGAATGGCTGAAGGAGAATATCTGCTCTCCCTCCAGGAGTCGGTGAAGCACAGTTACACAAATCTGTGCCTTCACTTCAAGTACATGTTCAGATAACAGGACTGTTTTCCTAGTGCTAAGAATAGGAGAAGCACTTTCAGCCAGGCCAAGGCATAAAAATACATTTGAGATTTTCAGTTTATTTACTCTGTATTTGTATTACTAGGTTATCTTGGTTTGCAGAGGTTCTAGCAGCTGCAGTTGCAGCTACTTTGAAGCTCAAACAGAGGACATGTCAACTTGCTTTGTCTTTAGGTGGACTTCGGCTTTGTTGTGGCTTGACTGTTAGCAGCATACAAGTGTAAAGGTAGTTGATAATGCTGTAATTAAGGGGTTTTAACAGCAAGGTAGACATAACCGGTAAGAGAAGAGTTCATAGAAGTGTTACATAAATACATTTGATCCAGAGTGTGAGATTCTGTGCAATATAGCTGATACAGCAATTGGCTGTATCAGTTTCATAATCAAAATGCAATGTTTAATGGGCAAAGAACATGGATGTTCTCATATAAACCAATTTTACATCAAATTGCAAACCAGTTTCAGTTCCTACATTATCTCCATAATAGTTTCAAAGAGCATCAGACTAGATGGCCCAATCCTGTAAAAATTCAAATTATGACTAGTTTAAACCAATTTTAATCCACCTTTATTTGGTATTCCTTATACTCTGAAACTTTTAATATGCAGCTCACATATGAAACCCATTGCATACTGATATATATGGTAAATTAAACAATAGCAGTTGTAAAGTAGAAGGAAAGCCATCCTTGTGGGTGGCCATAACTATAATTTTTAGTTGTCCACAGAGATTCATTTTCCCAAGTCTGTTTACTTGCTTCATTTTTTTAATGAGGAGTGGTGCTTTCAATTTCCAGGTACAAGTGCTTCAAGGGAAAGAACCACCATGCTTCCTGCAGTGCTTCCAAGGAGGGATGATTGTGCATGCTGGAAGAAGGGAAGAGGAAGAAGAAAATGCACAAAGTAAATTGCTGTTAGTTAAGAGCTTCTGCCCCCAAATCCATTTTACCTGTTGTGAAAGGCTTTGAATTTGGTCTCTACTACCATACTCTGTAGAAATGAATGCCATGAAACCCATGAGACAGCTTTGCAATGCTTTGTTTCAAGGTAGCTTGTTTCTTGGTAGTTAGTTTCTTCTTTGAAAATAGGATAGATTTTGTCACTCTAGAGAAAGCTGACTTTGTTGTATAGAAACACATATAAATTGTTCTAGTTATTTTTAATTAAGCAAAGTGCCTGTTTGCTTTAAAATATGTTATTTTCTGCATACTCTGGGAAAAAGAGTGTTTTCAAGAGCAGTTCCCCTGCTCCAAGGAGAGCTCTAAGCTTTTGTTACCCATTCATTACTTTTTGCAATATGTATTTCTTGAATGCAGCAGTTGAGGTAGAATTTCAGTACAAGTGTAGCTTGAAGATCATAGAATCAGAATGGTTTGGGTTGGAATGGGCCTTAAGGATCATCTAGTTCCAATCCCTCTGCCATGGGCAGGGACACTTCCCACTAGACCAGGTTGCCCAAAGCCCCGTTCCAACCTGGACTTCAACACTTCCAGGACAGCCACAAACTCTGGGCAGCCTGTGCCAGTGCCTCACCACCATCATAGTGAAGAATTTCTTCTTAATATCTAATCTAAATCTCCCCTTTTTCAGCTTACAGCCATTCTCCCTTGTCCTGTCACTACATGCCCTTGTAAAAGTCAATGTACCAGTTCTCATCTGAATGTGCTCTCCTGTGCCTAGGATGCAGAGGGAAGGAGAAGCCGAATAGGAGAACTACCGTATTGTTTCCCTTTTTTCCCTGAATGAAACAGAGCAAACTCTTCTGTGTTAAACTGTTCAACTCTTGGTACTTGTTCTCTCGTAGCAAGGTTTCAGAAGGCATCTTTTCTGCAACAGGATTTCTTAAGTAGTATTAGACAAACCTAATGTTTAGCTAGTTGATTCTGTGACAGTACAGGCATGCAATATGTGAAATTCATCAGTTTGAGAATAGCTTTTCCAGAGCAGAGGTCTTGATTTTCAATCCCATGTGACTAATACTGCTGCACTGTTTCTGTCTGCTCCAGGTGACTGGAGGCTATATTGCGTGCGAGGAGAAGTTCCCAATGAAGGAAACTTACTTGAAGTAGCATGTCACTGCAGCAGCCTGCGTTCCCGGACATCCATGATTGTCCTCAATATAAATAAAGCTCTTATCTACCTGTGGCATGGCTGCAAAGCACAATCTCACACCAAGGATGTAGGAAGAACAGCAGCCAATAAGATAAAAGAACAGTGAGTGTCTGACCTATATTTTGGAGATGTTTATACAGGCTATCAATTGGTTTAAAATAGTCTGTCTCAAAGAAAAGTTGAATTAAATAAAGCTGTCCTCTGAGTACATCTGCAACATGTGCATACTTGGTAAGGAAGAGGAATGATGAGTAGTTGACTTGGTGTAGTGGGGAAAACATGTTCTGTAATCATTTTCACCTAAGGTCAAATGCACCTATTCTTCCTACAGCTCTAATTACAGTTGCAAAAAAAAATTTGTAATTTCTTTCCATTTGAAGGGAATATCTCAATATCTGAATAGCAAACTTAACTTTTAGTTGGTAGGAGGATTAGAATCAAGACTTGGGTATAAGGAAGAGGAAATTAATTTAGGAAAGCGTATGAGGAGAACAGCAGTAGTTACAAAAACAGGCAGTGAGAATCCCCACAGAGAGCTCATGCAAGCATCTCCTCCACTCTGGGAATGTGATCAGAAATGGTACGGAAATAGTTGCTGAAATTCCATATCTTGTGTATTGATAATTTTGTCATAATTTTCAAAATGTCTATGTTGACATGAAGCATGCAACAAGCCTTTGGAGTGCATTTGGGTTCTAATAAAGTGAGTGGCCAGCAGGTTTGTGTTTGGGGCAAGAAAGCTGGGTTCACTCTCTCTCTCTCTGTGTTTTGTAGGTGTCCGCTGGAGGCAGGGCTGCACAGCAGCAGCAAGGTGACAATTCATGAATGTGATGAAGGGTCAGAGCCCTTGGGATTCTGGGATGCATTAGGAAGGAGAGATCGAAAGGCCTATGATTGCATGTTGCAAGGTAGATCTGCATTCCTGGATTTGGCACTCACATTTCCTTTACTGGTCTGCAATATTGTGAGATTGTATATAAAGATTAGATGTGAGATTAAATGTAAAGCTTTTGAAGAACATCTTGGTAGTTGAGATGATCCCTTCAGAGAGATGCTTGCAAAGCTCTACTGACTTAAGTAATACTGTTGTAGAAGGGAAGTGCTGGAAAACCAAGCGTTTCATTTTATTCTCTCCCCCTTCTATATAGCCCCTCTGTATTCATGCTGCACAGATCAACAGTTAACACTTACCAATGCATTTTGCTTCTCTTCTGAAGGGATTTAGGAGGCAGCTCTGCACACACTTCTCATCCAGTCTTTGCTTTGATACTGCCAGCAAAGGTAGCAGGGGAATTGATTTACCAAGTGGAAAATATGTCATCTGAAAACTAAACTCTGAGACGGGCTTGATTCACTTAAGCTTCAAAACAGCCAGTTATGAAATGGCTGGTAGTAACTAGCCAGGATCAGATTCAATCTGATGGCAGACATCCTTTTAGCTCAAGTTCTTCATAGCTGTTGCAAGTCCTCCTGCACATCTGGTCATCTTTCTCGATTTTTCAAAAACTGGAAAAATTACAGTCATTCTTAAAGCCAGTTTTAAAAAAAATGTTATTTATAGAATCATAGAATTTACATTCATCTCTGACATTTTCTATTGAAAGTCTTCTTAACTTTTTTACTTTAAAGATCCTGGAAAGTTTAATTTCACCCCCCGCCTGTTCAGCCTCAGTAGTTCATCTGGAGAATTTTCAGCCACTGAGTATGTTTACCCTTCAAGAGACCCTGCTGTTGTCAATTCCATGCCATTCTTGCAAGAGGATCTTTACACTGCTCCACAGCCAGGTATGTTCTTTAAAATATTTAAATAACGGGAACACAGATAAGTGTTTCCTGCATTGAGCAGTGAGTCAGTAACTGTAATCACGGATAATGTGATTTGTCTCAGGAAGATGTGTGCATGTGATACTTACACAGCAGTTAGTAATAGCAGTAATTTTTCCATTATAAAGATGCTGAGAAACTAATCAAATGTACATGTATCCAAAAAGTTCGCAATAAAAATACATTGTTTATATCAGAGAATCTGAGTTCAGCTGAGGTTCAGCTGGGTGAATAACAAAAGGGATGGGTAAGCTTTGAAGTGATCCTGTCCTGATGCTGGCAAGCATGCAAGACTGGGGTTGTGTAGGGGGTTCTAAGAACTAGTAAGTGGCTGATGGTGAATTTGTTATTTTTTGGCTGTACAGCACTCTTCCTTGTTGACAATCACCATGAAGTGTACCTGTGGCAAGGCTGGTGGCCTGTGGAAAACAAAATTGCTGGATCAGCTCGCATTAGATGGGCTACAGACAGGAAATGCGCCATGGAGACAGTGCTCCGATACTGCAAAGGTAAAAGATTGCTGTGCCTGGCTGTCTGAGTGTGTCCTACTTTTCCAAACATTACTGTCCCCATCTGAAAGGTACTCAGGTGCTCCCCCAACATTATTGATAAACATCAGTGTATTTGAGGATACATTCTCCACTCCTTCTTAACAAACAGTTTGCCTAGTAATGGCATTGTTCCCAAATTGCCAAGATACTTTGCTGACTCAGTTCTCAGAGGAAAGGCTTTATTTCTTTTCTGTGCCCTCACTGTGGGAGGATACTTCAGACATCAGATCCCTAAAAGTGAATTCTGAGACCGCAGCTTCTTAAACCTGAATGCCTTCTGTCTAGCTTCTCTTAGAATTCATAACCTTCTATGTATCAAAGGGCTGAATGAAGATGCTGCCTGCTGATGTAACTGGGTTTTGATTTAGTGAGGGAAGTGAAAAGACTTTGAAGATCAAGAACAAGTCTTACACAGAAACAGATAGCCATTGGAAATGCTGGAGCACAGACCTAAGTCTCTCTGCTCATTTCTACAAGACAGAGTTATTGCCACTCAGATTCAGGCTGTAGTTGATCATCATGTTGAAAGTACGCAGACTAGATTATTTCCTGCACTGGTAGAGTTTGAGACACTGTAATGCTTTCTTCTACTTCATCTGAGGTTATGTGAGGCTAGGAACAGAACTTGCATCTTCTGATAGAGAGTGAATAAAGGAAGGTGTAGGGTTACCATCCAGGAGAGAAGGCATAAGTAAAGCCAGTGTTCTGTTAATTCAGAGCAGTGTCCCACTGTGAATAAGTCACTAGGACTTAATTGGTGCGAACTATGTCTATGTCCTCTTACAAGCAGATCCTGATCACTTAGAGACCTTGAGACCTCATGATGTCACTGATTTCTTCCGTAGTAAATAAACTTTATAACTTGTGACGCAGCTGGTGGTAACTGTCATCTTCTTCCATAGACATTTGTATATTTGAAGAGGCAGAGCAATATCCTTACTGGATTCCACCCCTACAAGGATAAGCCAGTGTCTCCTTGCCAGTCGTGATGTGGAGTAGGAGCAGGAGCAAGTGTTGTGTTTCTACCCAGTTGTCTCCTGTCACTGAGAGGAGGTAGTAAGATTTGACAGGAGACAACTGAAAACTAGGACTGGAGTCAGTGAAACATGATCTGTATTGGACTGTATTTTTGCTCTACATGCGACATCCTCTGATGTCCCTGGCACTGCCCTACCAAACAGCAGCATTTGTTTAGGAATGGGATGCTAAAGACAGGGCAGAAATTGGAAGTCTTTGGCAGTTACTGCTGAATTTCTTAAAGGAGAGGCTAGTTACTTGTTCTCCACCACCCCCAGTTTTTGCAAGTCATAAAGAGTGAGAAGGTGCATTTCTTTGAAATCATTTCATACAATGTGCTTCACAGCAGAAGTGAATGTCAGCACAGCATCCATGCAATGAAATACCCAGAGATGCTCAGCAGGCTAGTGAGAGAGATGGAACTAGGATCCTGTTCTCTCCAGTGTTCCCGATACAGTGCTGTAATCTGGTAATGAAAATCATGTTTTCTGGCCACAGCAGAGATGGAATAAGATATACATGCTGAGATTTGGATACTTTTCCAGATTTCTGGAACTTCATTGAGTTCAATGATGGGAAAAAGGATTAATACCTTCTGCACTGGATTGAAGTTGCTGCATCTGAGTTTGATGCACAGTTGAAAGCACTTCAGTGACTCCTCAGGGGTCTGAAGCTTAGCATACGCTCATAGGACAAACTTTTTTGTTGGGTACTTACTCTTCTACTTCTGGCCATGACTTTGCAGCAGTTGTGGCATTTTGCCTTTTTGTGATAGGGTAGTTGAAGAGCTTTGGGCTGTGGGGTTGCATAAACACAGAGCAAATTTCCTACTGTTAAAAACTGATTCAACGTGTACTATTTCTATGCTAAAACAGATGTGAACATCTTTAGCAGTTTTTTACTGTTCCAACTATGCTGTCCTGGTGGTCTGTCATTTTCATGACCTGGAATTCTGACAACCACTGTCAAAATTTCATTGCATCAAGCTGTCAGGATATACCAATGCTGCTGAAATTGCTTTGACTACTAGAATATAGTTAAGTGACCAGAAGCATTAAAAATGCTTTTTTCTTATTTTTCTCTCACCATTTCTTTCCTCATCTCTTTCCACCCCCTAGCTTTGTGTGCTTATTTGTGGTTTTTTTTTGTTTTCTTTTCCTGGCTTGCAGTGTTGAACTACATGATGGTATGAAAGAGACTGATTGGCAACTCTGGATATCTCACAAATATACCTATCAGTTCTCCTTGAGCATAAATATTATTTAACTTGTCAAAATATCTTGAAAGTGTTTCTGTGGTTTTATCTGCTAAATCAGCAGTCTGGAGAGCTGAGCTGCAGGCTGCTAAGGGAGGGAAGAATCTGGTTTGTCCTTCAGTAATTCTTAGTGAGGAGATCAGCTTGCGCTGAGGGCAGAGTTCATGCAACAAAAATGTTTTCTCCACTTCACGTAGAAATTCATCTTGCCTGTACCGGAACATTGGGAAATGCCACTCTCCTTTTATTTCTTGGCTGAATTACTGGGAGTGGAGCAGCGCAACTCCAGCAGATTCACACATTTTTTAAATGTAAAGTTTTTAAGTGGTTCTTGAATCATTCATAGTAGAATGAAGAAATAAACCACAGTGAAAATATGTGGGAGAGAAGGCTTAGAATCAAATATTCAAATAATAAGTCTCCTGCCTAAATTGTACAGTTAACGCACATTTTAATACATTTGTTAGACTACTCCACAGAGCTTCCAACTCTAGTATTCAGTTTCATGTGAACATATTCTGTCTTACCAGTTTGCTCCCAGCTTCTGATGTAAATCTAAACCAGTAATGTTCAGGTTTTGCAGACCTAGTGGAACAGCAATGTCCAGCCAGGCTCTCCATTTGCATTCAGCACAGATTATTGCATGAGTATTCTGGGATGCTCCTCAGCAACAGGGAGGAGGGGGTTGTGTTCTTTTTGACCGTCCTGCCTGACAGCTCACATGAATCAAGTGCAGGTAGAGTACAGTGAAAACCAGAGTCTTCTGTAATGGAATTACACACTTTGGAGGAAATCTTAGTGCATGAAAGATGCTCTGAGATTGAATGTAGGGAATAACAGAATTCTGCAAGAATTAGTTTTTAAGGCAGCTACAGCCCTTAGAAGTGAGGTGGTATCACGTTGCCCTATTATTTTCACCTGGACTTTATGAAATCCTCAGCTTTTCCACTGCCTATCTGGAAAAAAAAGATTTGATTAGACTGAGTTGTTTGTATCTAGGTAAGATGAAGATACAATATGTTTTGAATGATAGCTCCTCCTAGTCCCTCACTGCCTGTCTATCTCTTTCCAAAAATATTTGGAGTTTATCAGTGCTTTTGAATCCTTGGGAAATTAAATCATTCAGCCAGTAGGGCCTTTTTTCTACCAGTACTTGGCATAATGACTGTAACTACTTAATCTGACACAGCATCATTCCAAGGCAGGTTTATGTCCATATCCTGTATAGTGTGCACACATACATGTTTTAATGTATGCAGGAATTTGAAATCATCAGCAATTGTCATCCAGCTAGTGCAATATCTTTGTTAACTCTCAGATCCCATTTCTTCAAATTCATAATACCAAAATTATTGCGTTCCACCTCAGTATCCCAATTTAAGAACAGTTTAAACTGTTATTTAAGAACATTTAAATTTAAGAATTTAAGAACAGTTTAAACTTAAATTCTCACTTAATCCTCCAAGCTTAAGCTTTATTTGCTGTTGGCAGGATTCTTCTGCTGAGCGTACCAGAAGGTTTTATTTACCTGAATTCGGCTAATTTTAGACCATCACACTCTGCTTCCTCTAACTCTATTAGAATCATAGAATAGTTAGGATTGGAAAGGACTTTATGATCATCTAGTTCCAACCCCCTGCCATGGGCAGGGAAAATGTTATTTCTGTAGGATAAGAAATAACATTGGGTTAGGAAGTAACTGGGGGGGATTTTCAGCATACACAGTTTGATCTTGTCAAATCAGATACAATAAAAGGCAGATTGAAGAATACCAAAAAACATGTTAAAAGGTGTCATACTACATTTAAAAAAGCATAATGGTGAAATTTATTCTTCCTGCCTTAGATAATTCAGCTTTTCAGAAAAGAATCAGGTAAACATGCTTACAGGGTAGCTTTGGATGGTGGATGACATTGGAAAATATGGTACCATTTGTAATTTCTCTTTTTTTATTTTGACTGGTTTTAGGGAAAAATGTAAAGAAGCCCCCCAAATCCTATCTAATTCATGCTGGCCTAGAGCCTCTGACCTTCACTAATATGTTTCCAAGTTGGGAACACAGGGAGGACATCGCAGAGATCACAGAAATGGTAAATCTTTTCATTACACAGTCTGTTTCCTACCGCTAGTAATTGTGTCCCGTGTTGTCAGTAACATGGATTGGTTGTGCTGTCAAGCCCCAAAATCCAGAGGATGAACTTATAAAGTACAGATCAGGAGTCTGCAGAGGAAATAGAATAACCACATGGCAAAATATTGACTGGGAGTGTGGATATCAGAGGCATTCCTGGTAGTTTTTTCATGTAATTTCTCGTTCTTTTTTGTTAGAAATGGGAAGACAGTGTTAGCAGAATCATCTCTTAGAAAAAGATGTGCTCGAATTTAGCGGAACAACTGTTTCCATCATGTGAAGCATGCAGCAACCTGCAGTTCTGGTCTGCCCTTCAGGCTCAAAGTGCAGGAGAGCAAAATGCCTCACAAAGGATCAACTGGCTGCAAGAGCTCCAGCATTGACTGCCCCACCTGGGAACCAGAATCACAGCTGAATTACATGAGTCTGTTTAAAAGCCTTCTGTCAAGGGGCATCTCAAGGCAAATGGCATTTCCTGTTTTGTAAGTCTTCCGCAGCCATCTGTAGTGGAAAACGCTGGCTTCATGACTAAACACAGAATTTGGTCTTAAACTGAGATTCTAGGAGTACAGGGTCTCCTGCTAATCATAGGCCTTCTTTTAGCTGTGAAGTTGTTGTAGGAAAGGGCTATGTGCAGAGCTGGAAGTATAGCTTTGTGCTCCTTGGGCCAGGCAGTGCAGGCTGATCCCATGCCATCTGCAGGCTGCAGTGGGAGCAGACGGTTTCAGCATTGTGATCCTATTCTGTTTTCCTTTTCTCCCTATAGGATGCAGACGTTTCTAATCAGATAATCCTTGTGGAGGATGTGCTGGCCAAGCTGTGTAAAACGGTGTATCCATTAGCAGATCTCTTAGCTAGGCCTCTACCTGAGGGAGTTGACCCACTGAAACTTGAAATTTATCTTTCAGATGAGGACTTTGAGGTAAGGAGAGAATAGGTGCACTGTTACTCTGTACATGTGTATTTAACCATGTTATGAAGTTACTTGACAGTTTTGCTACTTGTAAGTGTTTTTACTAATGTTATGTCCTGTCATTTTAAATGTAGGTTGCATTAGAGATGACGAGAGAAGAGTACAATGCACTGCCGTCTTGGAAGCAGGTTAATCTGAAGAAGGCAAAAGGACTTTTCTAAGTTGTGTTTATTGGAGTGAATACTAAAGGGATGTCTGTTTTCACTTTCTATGCCCTTTAGAAGAATTGTACCCCACATTTACAGAATAAATAGAAATAACCTGAAGTTATTAGTGACTACCTATCTGAAGGTGTGTAATATTATAAAAGGCCAAGAGAACTCTTTGGAAATGGAATTCAGTTTTGACTCTTAAAGGTAATGTGGTTAAGCTCTCTATTCTCCTATGCACTTAAACAGTAGTTTCTTGAGCTACTGCTGCAGGTGTCCTTTGGCTTTATATAATACTTGCCATTTTTGTTTTTGAAGAAGTTCTCTTTGTAAAGTGTTATTTTGTTAGTTTGTGGATTACAAAGAATTTATATTTATATAAACACATAGAACAAGTATGTATTTAACAATGCAATATATATTCACTTCCAAGACTTTCATGTCAAAACTACAGAAGAGTAGCTGGATGGCAGTTGCTTGTACTAAATTAGCTGTACCACCAATACGTATCTCCTGCGCATTCTGAAAAACTCCTCTTTGCAATAGCTAATGAATTGTCAGTGCTGCTTCAGGTGCTAAACTGAACAAAGCGTTTGTATTTATAGCATGGATTTCTTGAGAAACTATTGTGAATCAACCTTTATACTTTATTATCCAAAAATGTATAGTGCCTTGTTTTTTGTGTACAGTTTATATACCAAAAAAAAGATTGGTCTGCATTTTGAAGATGGCTTAGAATGGTCTCCTACATTACTTTTATAATAGTAGAAATAAAAACATCTCAGTTTCTAATCTGTGTTGTAAACATTAAACATGTCTTTTGTGATATAAGAACCGAAAGTAAAAGCTTCTGAATAAACTCTTAGCAATGCTCTGACTTGTCACTACTTTGTACTGTAACCTGTACTGAGTCATTGGAACCTTCCATAAAGTGGTATTTTATCAGAATATTTTAATCTTTGCCTATCTGTAGGTGTTGTACAGAGCTATAATTTGAGAAGCAGATAATGTAGAAAGTAATCAATGTATGAGATAAAATCAGGTCATGCAACACTTTAGTGCTCAGTGTTGGAACGGTCACACAACTCCTGCATCCTTTGGGTTTCCCTGTTCTATACGTGAAACCAAAATTATTGGCCTGGTTTTCAAACTCTGAGAAGATCTTTTCAACCTTTGTGCAATTGGGAGTAAACTTGAACTGAAAATGTGTATGGCATCATGTCCATTCTTTCAGTAAGCACCAGACTCAAAATCGTTTTCATTCAGCTAATTAGATCATCGAATTGAGTAAAAATTTGCTATTGTTTGAAATGCTTTCAGGCATTTGGCATTTCTGTTAACTACTCGTGTGGTTCCCCTCTGGCAACCAATGGATTTCACATTTTCATTCCTGCCAGTATAAGCTGAATTCTGCCCTGCAGCAGCTGTTCAGAGCTCCTCCTGCCTCCATAAAAAGTTGTTGCTCTAGTAATTCTTCTAGGCCCAGGGCAATGAGTTAGGATCTTTGAATGTGTGGGGTGTAGGTTTCACCAAGATCTGCAGTAAATATTGCTCCATAGTTAAAATTAATCTTGTTTTGATGATAGGTTGATAAGTTATTAGCTAGCATTCAAGTAAATAAATGCAAAGCCTAAAAAAACTTAAGTGCTATTCACCTGACCATAGATACTACAGGTCTCTTTTCAGCACTGGGGTATTTCTTTTGTAATGGTTTCTATCAAGAACTAAAATGAAATAACCCAAGAAAAGGGTAGCAACAGTATTCAAAGCCAAGATGCTTCATATACAGCCTCCAGCAAAAAAAGGTGTTTTGTTGTCCCATAGTTCATCAGAGGTCCTCAGCTATGTCTTCTGCATGGGATACATCATTGCTTGGAAAATGCAGGGCTTTATAGCGACAAGTTTGTATTTCAAGCACTGAGAGGTTTCCAAAGTCACTGCTGTATTCATCTAGGTATTTTTGCACCCACATATTTTCCTCTTCCCCCTCTCTGGTGATAAAATCAAGCAGGAATTAAGTTTTGTTTATTCATGTTCAGTCTGTACCATGGAGGTAGCAGGTTCCTCTGTTTTGATTTCTCTCCAGCAGAGAGATGATTTGCATAGCATGATTGACCTTGGGTTTTCCTCTGTCATTTGCTTTTGATTTTGAAAACACCATCAGTCCTCTGAGTGCTGCTGAAGGGCAACATCCACCCACCCTTAAAGCCTTTAGACTCTCAACTAAACAACAGGCCAGCACAGGGACCTGCAGGCAGTGAAACATCATTCAGAGCTGTCAGCTCTCAGAGTTCCTGTAATTGTTACACAATTTGGTATCTCATGTCCCAGTTCCAGGAACCAGGACACAGAACCCAACTTCTTCCTTCAGTACTCCACTGAAACAACAGTGCCTAGGGAAGCTTCAGGGTTTTGCAGAAAGTAGAGTATTTTATTGTCCTTAATATACTTGCTATTTACCAAAATGCTCTCCTGCAATGGGAAGCTGTCTACAGAAAGCAAGTCAGTGTAAGGCCCCAGGCAGAGCTGGGGGTTATGCTTTAATTTTCTGCTACCTTCCCTCTCTGCTGTGGGGATGCCAGTTATGGTTGGAAATTAGAGCCATTAAAATCTTCTTGAACTGTTTCTGCAGCCCTACATGGAAAATACAGTTGAGACAAGTTTTGTCTGGTTAGGGGGTTGGTTGGTTGGTTGTTTGCGTGGGTTATCTAGCACTGTTTCTTTGTTTCAAGTAGACCCCCAAGAACACAATGTGTAGAGTGAATTCAGGTGCAAAGTATGTGGTACAGGTACCCTGTATGTGAAAAAGGCAGTACCTTGAACACAGCATTCTGCATTTTCTGTCAGTCTCACAGCTGCCAGGCCCTGAGCCATGGTTCTTACCTCCTATGGTTTTAAGCCATTCAATACTAATGCTTAAAAATACTGCTCTTTGATTACACAAGCATTCCTGCACACATAAGGATTTGTTAGCAGTGAAATGGGCTGGAAAGGTGGATACATTACCGTGCCAAAACAGCAAATAAAGCATTATGTCTGAAGAATCTGCAGCCTGTATGCTTCAGCTGGAAGAGGAGAGGAAATGGAAGGAAGGTAAGTAGGTAGGGGGAGAAAAAACGGTACTAATCTTTAACAGTTTGTGAGAGCTGAGTTTTCTCCACTGATGTCCCACCAGCCTTCCAAACAGGTTTTTAGCTGAGCAGGAGTTGTTGACAGTTGTTGACACAAACAACAGATGAAAGCTGATTCTGATCTTCTCTGTAAGCCTGAGGTGCTTTTGTGCCATAGGGGCAAGCAGCAGGCTGCCACAGTGCAGCCCAGGTTCTGCAGAGCCCACAGGGTTAAAAGCGTCTGGCCCTTTTGGGCACAGAGTAGGAATGGTGCTCAGCCAGTCAGCACTGCCTCTGGGGACACATGGGCCACCATGGGTAGATGAACACCTTTAACCTTCGTCCTGAGACTGAATGTGTGAACTGGCCTTTGAAGGGGATGAAAGAGGTTGGGGTGCAGTGCTTGAAACACCAGGATGGTTCTCCTTCTTCTGGTCTTGTATTTATATGCTCTGCAAGGTTAATGCTAATTCTATGTTGTTTTTCTGTGATTTGAACAATGCAGGAAGATGAGCCCCTGGAAGAACAACAAACTGTGAGTAACTCTTCCTTCTGCTGCTCTCCTGGTGAGTTAGTAGCTAAAACTGCACAAAGAACAGTCTGGAGAGTCAGTACAGTTTCCTCACTCATGCTGGCTCTGTGGCTAAGTTTTGTTAAAACCTGTGGCTTTGGTACTGTTATCATAGTGTTAGTTTTTATCTAATCCAACTATCCTGATCCTATAATAATATTTAAAACCCAGCTGAAATAGGTGAATAATATTTTCCGTTCACGTTAAGCCTTAGCATGTGTGCTGTGCTGGCTTCTTGCTAGCAGTATTTTTCTGGCTGCTGACTTCTGAACTTGGAGGTGAACAATGTAAAAATCTCTCCATGGGCAGAGGCATGGCTCAAATACCCAAGCAGTAAGTATGCCAAATCCCAGGAAGAAAAGGATGAAGCAGCAGCAGACAGGAGGGTAATTCCAGGAGTTATTCTGGCCAGCCCCTGCCCTACCTGTGAGCAAATCTGATACCTCTCCAAAATCAGGGTGTCTCGGTTTAGCAAAGGTGCAAGGGATCCTACTTGCTCTGTGACTCACAGGTGGTCTTAAACTGTGGGTTTGGCAGCCCCAGGACCTGGAATGTTTCATGTAGGATTTTCCAGTTTGGTTTTGGGAGACTTGCGGGTAGATGGTGGAAGTATGGAGCCAAGTGGTGACCAGGCATGCTGCTGGCAGCCCTATCTCATGGGGAGGACAGACCTCCTCAACGTTCCTCTGTGCTCTGTGGTGGCCAAGAGAAGCGTGGACTGGGAGTCACTCATGCAGAGACTACTCCTACAGCTGGAGAGCCACTGAAGAAGCAACCCCAGCCAGCCCATAAAACCGCATAAGCTGAAGCAAAATGTATCTTTTATCTCTGACTTGTGCTTCTCTTGACATGCAACGTATTTCAGAGGAAAAAGAGAGTGCCATGCGCTGTGTGTACGCCACCATGTTTCCTGCATCTCAGCTACTTTGCCTTTTGGGTGCTCCTGCCCTTTATTCCTTGGGGAATGGGTACAATGTGCACAAGGCAGCAGGCACCACGAGGTCAGCATTAGGGGCTGAATCTCCAAGCACTTTCATACCAAATCTTGTGCTCTCTCTAAGGATTTGCAGCCCTAGTGGCAAAGATGGCCCCATCCTGTTTCAGCAGTTGTAAGTAAGGGCAGTGTCGTGACTTGAGGTCCACATGCAGTCCTGATGCACTGACAAAGCAGAAAGCACAGTGCCACTTGTATAAAGCTTTGTCGGTTGCTCTTACTCGGTGTAGCCCCTCAGATTAGTACAGGAATATATTTCCCAGCAAGGACCAGACTCCGGGCAAATATTTTATGTCCTGTTGCTAAAAGATACAATATTTACATGAAAGAAACAGCTTCATTTTCTGCTCTCTCATCACAATAAAGAAACCAGGATGCTTGAAGAAAACTTTCCTTTGTGTTTTCAAGTAGAAAGTAGAGTCACTTGTAGAGATTCATGATAAAAGCAACTGAACATGCACCTGAGGTCCCCGGCTGCTACACATCTGC
Source organism: Bolborhynchus lineola (assembly GCA_025448015.1). Classification (NCBI taxonomy): domain Eukaryota; kingdom Metazoa; phylum Chordata; class Aves; order Psittaciformes; family Psittacidae; genus Bolborhynchus; species Bolborhynchus lineola. The sequence goes on from JAOEHX010043926.1 coordinate 21,566, forward strand.
CTGCACACAGTCCAGGCCCTGGACTGTGACCCTTGCAGTCACGCATTTCTAAGCTTGTGGCTTTACCAATCTAACCAAGCTGGAAGCGGCCTTGAGGAGGTATCTCTCCCAGCTTCTTACACCACAGCTGCAAAAATTACCTAACCACCCCAAACTTCTGCTCCCTGCTCTGCAGGGCGCTGACCATGGAACTACTCACCAAGTTACTGAAACACAGAAAAGACCTAGAGCACATGCACCTGCTGGAAGAGCAAGGGGAGGCAGCAGAAAGCAACTTGCAGTGTCCCATTTCCAATATTACTAGCTGATACTGGTTCAGCTACAGTTTTGCACTCCACTGTGCCAGCCAGTACGTTCATTTTCCAGCTGCAATTGCTGAGCCACTTGTGCTGTGATAGCAGCACTGCTACTTAATTGTTTTAATTTAGAAATACTCTGTATAAAGTGGTAACTGTTTCTTTGTGAGGCTATTAATTGTCTTCACGTAGCCAGTAAACACATAGTAGCCTTGATATGATCGCTACTCTGGGTGACTGCTTGCGAAGAAAGGCGTCTGCTTCCTAGCTCCAGAAATTGGATGCTCTATATAATAATGTTGTTGAAGTGGTAATGCTTTATTATAAGTGCCTCTGTTCATTTACTCTATGCTTCATAAATTGCTCATGACTTATAGACAGAAAAGTAATTGATTTGGCTTGGTTTACTTAGAGGGACCCAGACAATTATTTACTGCACTTCTATAGCGTTTTTTGAACTTAACTCATTTATGCAAGTAGTTTTCAAGTAAAATCTTACCTAGTTCTAATGCTTTTTCTATTTCCAACTCTGACTGCTACCTTCACTTCGCTGACGTCTTACAATTTAACTGTGTGGGGTTTTATTAAACAATTCTAACGTTTATATTTCAGGAATATGATTGCTGCTGCCTTACTGCATGGTGGGAAGGTATTCCGCACCCATCCCAAATTGTTTCCAAGTGGTTTATTAGTGATTTGGGAAAGATGATTCTCTATTTCAGAAAATACTTCCAAAATTTGGCCACTGAAGCCAAATTTTGCAGAAGCAGAACCGTGCTGCACCAAACCACACCACATCACTGGGATAAATACTAAGGAACGCGGCACACTTCACAAAAGAAAAACTGCCAGAAAAGTCTGAGGTTTTGACTTTGTTCAGAGGCCTCTGGTTTACTTTAGTATCAAAATTTCCAGCAAAACAGGCTTAATTTCTGCAGTGCTTTTTGATTTAAACAGAGCCACACGTTCTGCCAAACATGACTGCTAGATGAGCAAAGACTGGCAGACAAAATTTGCAGAGGCAGATGCAGCACTCAAGGCTGGAAGTGAAGCACAAAAGGACCAGCAAAATTATGCAGAAGACCAACATGACTAAACTTTGGGAGCGCAGAATTTGAGCAACAGAGGGACAAGCTGGAGCCCATCAGGAACGATCTGTGAAGACGAGATCCTCTGGAACCACCACTGGTTTATGGCACCAGTATGAATGGAGAGGCTAACACAGAAGATCAAAAGTTTGTCCTTTAAATATATGCAAAGACTCTATAAAGTGAGGTTTATGAGAAGTTCATATTGGTTTGACAAATTAGATACCACCTTATCCAACACACCTCACTTGTTGATGTTCACAGACCATAAGACCGAGTGCTTGATGAGCATGTGGTTGAGGATCTTCCCACAGCTGCCTCATTTCTGATGGCACAGGACAGGCAGTAGTCTGTGAGAGCCTGGTAGCAGCAGATTTGCTTCCAGGTTGTATCTTCAGCATGAGATTGACCCTTATCAGATTCAAACAAGTGTGAAAGTAGAGCTTCTGGAAACACCTTGCGCACGTGGCCTATTTGCTCTGACCCTGAGGCATCACTTACAGGTTTGCTTCTTCCTGAAGGATGTACAACAAACCTTCCCGTTTCCCAACCAAACTCATCAAGAAAAGTTAGAAAACTCTTAAAGCAGCATTTAAGAAGGGACTGTGTCATGCATGGGGGCCAGCAGAGCCCAGTGAAGGCAGGTGGAGGATGTTTGCTAATGAGAAGGTGTTCCTGGTAGACAGGATAATGATTGAGCTGTCTTGGAAGGGAAGAGACAAGGAAAAAACACTGGAAAAATGCCAGCACAGAGTGATTAAAATGTCTTTTCATCTTTTATTAAGAAGTGGCTGAAGGCTGCCAGCCCTGTTTGAATTTAACAGGAGCATGTCCTTGTTCAAGGCTCACACCATATAATGTGAGCCACAGACACAAGACCTTGTGAGGGCAGATAACTGGCTACTGCACTGCACAGAACATGGCTGATGAATGCTGTTCTTTGAGTAATGCAGTTAAGATGGGTTCCTGCCCTGTTACCGCCACTCCTGCCTGAGAAGGACAGCCTGCTCATGCTGGGCTGCCTTGTGCCTCTTGCTTGCCTTGAGAACATTGTCCCCGTAAAGGCTCATATCCTTCCTCTGGCTAAACCTGTGCTGGCTGCAGGTTGTTGCATTGCCTTAGGGGACTTCACCAGGTGCCCTTTAAAGCCCCTTGGGCGCAGAGGTGAGGCAGGGGACATGAGAGCGGCTGGTCCCTGGGTTGGACCTAGCGCTGCTCACTGCAGTGCCAGGAGGCCAGTGCTCCCAGTGCTGCCAGCCTGCATCTCCCCACAGTTTTATGAGGAATGGCTGAGGGAACTGGGGTTGTTTTCTCTGGAGAAGACTCAGAGGAACCTTATCAACCTCTACAACTACCTGAAAGGAGGTTGTAGAGAGGTGGGGGTCAGTCTCTTCTCCTAGGTAACAAGTGATAGGACAAGAGGAAATGGGCTCCAACTGTGCCAGGGGAGGTTTAGATTGGATGTTAGGGAAAAATTCTTCATTGCAACGCTTCTGAAGCATTGGAACAGGCCTTCCCAGGGAAGTGGCGGAATCATGGTCCCTGGAAGCATTCAGAAAACATGTAGATGAAGCCCTTAGTGACGTGGTTTAGTGGTGGACTGGCAGTCCTGGGGTAAAGGTTGGACTTGATCATCTTAAAGGTGTTTTCAAACCTAGCTGA